>NTHP01000064.1:1002757-1022463 GCA_003416845.1 Oplegnathus fasciatus
GTGAACGTGGCTGTGTATATACATTCTACATGGCATTGCATGTGTGTGTGCATGCCTCCCCTGCCTATCTATCCATGTGTGTATGTGTGTGTTACCATATTATCCCAGATATAGATTTAATGTCATCCTAACAGACTGGCCTGACCCCTCTGCCCTCCTTCTCTTTAAGCCCTTTAAAGGAGATGTATTCAGAATCGAAGACGGGCGACCGCAGCTGAAATACCAGCGTGCCCAGGCAGCGGCCGCACCTTAATGGGATAGACGACNNGCCTCTTTGACTAATCGCTTTGCGTCCTCCAGGCCGATGATGTCCTCCCACCGCACATTGGGGCTGTGCAAATAGATATCCTTTAGGGGTGAACACACAAACACACAGAGTGAGCGATGCATGTGGAAGATATCAGCAAGAAATGGACACACACACACACACACACACACACACACACATCGTGGTGCGATTAGGCTTGTGTAAATAGGTGTCCTTTAGAATGAAACATCAGATAAGAGAAATAGATAGAACCTGGGCCTTCATTAATACAACAGATCAATGCATTCACAACACAGCTCTTCACTGCTCTCTAGTGGACATATGCGGTATCACATACAGTAAATCACTTCAAGCATATTCTGTGCCACAAGCTAAAAATGAGTCCTCTACATGTTTGTTTTTTGAGCATGCGTGTGTGTATTATTTGTCAGTGTGTCCAATATAGTATTTGAGTGTGTGTGTAGTACCCTGCTGATGATCGCAGCCAGTTCTCTCATCTCACCGCTCATTCCAGAAAAGCCACTGAGGGGCTTCAGCAGCCGTTCCTGCAACACAGCATAAAATCCTTATTATTGGTAGTAGTGCAGCACTATTAGTAGTTTTATTTATGTATGTATGTATGTATGTGTACTTTGCGCCATTCAAATGTCTTCTAATAGTTTTGTATGTTTTACAGACTGGAATAACTGCTCATCATGAGGGTTTTTGGTACTTTTATTTCCTCAGTGTTGGTCAGAGCCTCTAATGTAATTACCATGTGGTCTGAGTCACTGCCAGTTCCTTTGACAGCGTCACTGATTGAACCTTTGCCGTCAGTCATCTGGCCCTAAGACAGGCAATACAAGAGTGCTACACATTTAGGTGAACACAGGCATAATAAGAACAAAACTGACAGCAGTGAGTTTCACATTGTAATGAAAGTGTGTGTACATATTTATCAGTTTATGTGTATGCTTATGTGTTCATGAGGGACTTGGCATTGTCTGCTATTCATGTCTACCCCAAAACATACAGGAGACATGAGAGTGAACTCATCCATAAAAGTAACAAAATACACAAAAACTGATTCCGCAGTTTTTGTGTACTCCAAGATCAATATAAAAGGACAGATTTTAAAAACAAACAAACAATTAAAACATATTGGAAAATTATCACAGACACACATTAATTAATTATCACATTATCACAGATGACAGGAAATTCTTATTTGGATGATGGGATTTGCTGTTCATTTCTAGTTTTACTGGATGAGGGTTAATAATTTCTGAAAATATAAACAAATAAAATGTGTCCTTAGCAAAATAACAATTCCCTTCATCAGTAAATAACAAAAATAATCTCCCAGTACCTTTCTGTTCATGGCTGCCTCCCCAGCTGGTCCATTTCGGATGGATGAAACGTTGAGACCAAACTCTGATGACTCTGGAGGAAGAGAAGAGCCATTCTCCTGAAAAATAAAACAGGCATCAGGATGTCAGAACAATCCCCTTTTACTTTAATATCATCATCTTGGTTGCTCCGTGTTTACATTTACATTTATATGTGAACTGGTGGCTGTCCTCTTGGCTCCGTTTCCAGACTGTGGGCTCTGGGACGGGCTGATCTTGGGAAGAGGCTTCACAGCTGAACAGGGACTCCTGTGGGACAAAGAGAGACACAGAAGACATCTATAAATGGAAGAAGATAGGAGAGCTACTGTATAATTGGTAGATTTTCTTTTTATATTGGCTTAAACAAAATTTCTGTTGTTTTTGTTGTGTATTTTACTCATTTTGTTTATACTGTATATTGTATGGACATTATTAAGTCCTGAACATGAAATAAAAAGAAAGGTGGGAGAGGCTCACCTCTTTACTCCAACACTTCTTGCCGATCTGTTTTCACCTTGACATAAAAAAAAACAACAGAACATATTCATTGGTTAGAATTGAGATTTAATGAGAACATCCCAGTAATTCAGAAGTTAGCAGCAGATTCATCCCATTGAGCAGGAGAAATGATTTCAATGCACTGGTGGTCATGTACCTGGTTCAGCCGTTCTTCTCATAAGTTTGGGATATTTCTGGAACTTGACATAGTGATAACTCTCGTACTCCATCAGCACCATCTCCAGATCGATGTTATCGCAAACCTCGAACCTCCTCACACCTCCATTAGTCTCCTGGTCCAAGGCCACTGCTGCAGCCACGTAGCTGGTGAACGGACACAAGCAAGAAGTCACAGACGTGCACGCACATTCAAAAAGTAACACAAACAAGGTCAACTATGTCTGCTGTCTTGTGCAGTGAGCCCGGGGAGTCCAACATGATTTAGTTTTGATGTGTTCAGCTGATGAATTGTAATGTAGCCGATAAAGTCAAACACTTTCCATACACACACACACACACACACACACACATGGCCTTCTGTATCTCACGAGTCATCAATAAAAGTGCCTTCCAACCTGCGCTTTTACCTCTCAGCTGTTTTAAGAAACTCTAGGTGAGACCACCATCTGAATGCTAAAAAAAATGTACAAACATGCATTTTTTTTGACATGCCACTGCACATCAACCACACATGTGCCAGCACACAACTTCATACTGACCCTTGCCCCAGCAGGTGTTGGTAAATAAGGATGAGGAGGCTCTTCCTCCTTGTCTCAGTCCTCAGCTCATCCTGTTGGACAGAACACACACAGCACTGAGACTCAGAGCACCTCAAACACAACAGCTGCACTAAACAGCAATAATTAAAAGTTTGGGTCAATGAATGTGTGGCACTATCTGTGTTTTGATTGTAGGAGGAAAATAACCAATAACAAGTACTCTTGTCATTATATTAGGTCTTTGTCACAGCAGACATTTTGACGTTATTTACATGTGTGCTTTTCCTGCTGGTACTATTGAGTAGTTTATAAAAGTACTGTTCCGAACTACACACTAGTATTAACCGTTAGTATTTAAGTATTAAGTATTTTTAAAGGGTCCTTTGCTTTTTTGTTTTTATTGGTGCAAAAACAAAACAGTAGTGACTTTACAGATATAACAATGATAGAAACAGAGATTAAATACACAGAGACAGACAAAGAAAAACAGGATGAGGCACAGAACTTAACATATTATATAAATAAAACAAAACAAAACAAACAAGGATGATGGTCATAACAATTATAATAATAACAATAATAACATCGTGCAGTTACTGTGATTTAAATGAGTGTAATAACCGAATTTTTCAGAAGAAATCTGTTAAACATGACACACACGTTTATGTGCATGACTGTGTTTATGTGTGGAAAAATGAATTAATGAGGGCTTTGTTCCATAACATGTGTCAGGTGTCATGACACACCTAAATAGCATGCAGCCCTCATTAGTGATATTAACAACACCTGTGTTTTACAAGTCAAAATGTCTGCTGCAAAAAAGGTCTAAAATGCAGCAATAATACCTGAGTATCATATTCTAGTCCCCTCTCCTCCCCTGGTGGTACATTGGGATGGGGAGAGAGACAAAAGCCCAGTAGAGGGCGACAAACTGTCACAAATGACAACCACCTGACTGCGTATCTAGGCAACAAGTGGACGCCGATTAACTGTGGCTCTGAATACATGCAAAACTAGCCTGATTAGCTCAACGGCTAACTGTTTCACGTTTAATTATGACAGTTTGGCTGCTGTTTGCTACATAACATATGTGTAAAATACAATGGCCCAGCCCTGGATACATGTCATGATCAGTATAACGTTACTTGTTCATCTTGGACAGTTAACTTGGCCATAATCAGAGGTAACGTGACATGCGCCTCTACCAAGTATCATCGCTAGTTAGCTAAAACTTGTTAGCTTACCTCTGACTACGTACTCACTTGTTAGCTAACAGTCGTTCGTCAATTCTGCTAGAAAACACACAAAACCAAACTCCTTCTTCACTCACCGCCTCCCGGGCTTGATGTGCGACTTTCATTGATTGAAATGAAAGCTCCATCATGACTCTGAAAGGTTAGTGAGACCGTTTTCTGAAGTTCGTCAGTTGTTTTTGAAGTCTCGCCGTGTTTTTGTGTGGGGTCTTAAGGTTTTCCCCTCGGGGCTACCGTAGTTACAGGTGTAATGTTGTATTCCTTCTTTGCCTCTCCCTGTACTGTATACTACAACACTAAAAAAGAACAAAACTCTCCTAAACAATGCCACAGAAATGCCAAAATGTGTAATTAGTATATAGTGAGCTTGTATTTATTAGCAAAAAAAAAAGGGAAATAAAATAGCTTTTCAAATCCCTGATTACAAAGGCATACGTGTTTATAAATTAAAGAGAAAAAATAAGATGACATTAGATGTGGCTGAAAGCTCTGAAAAAGCCAAAAAGTGGACAACTGGTTAAGATTTTTTGTCTAAAAAATGATTATATTATATGAGACCAGTAATTAAAACTGGCAAGTCTTAATAAACTATGATTAAATTAAACGAAAGCTAATTTCTCTGACTCTGTTGTATTTTTCGTCATGCAGAATGATATTACATACAGAACTTTAAGGTACCCAGCACAATTAAATTAAACAATTGTAACTATAATTATACCCTATTATTATATGTGACAAATGAACCTGAACCTGAACAATGTTGTAATATTTCAGTTTTAGTTCACAAATATTGCCATCAGTTGAAAAATTAAACTTCAGCCTCATTTAGGGGTCATTAGGTACGTTGTTCCTACTGAGATTTCTATCCAAAAATATCAAGTGATGTGACACTGAATATGTCCAGCAGAGAGCAGGGAAGAGCTTTGTTGTGAGTACACTGAAGCTATGTAATAATGAAGCCTCAGGGGGTCGATCTATTTCCTTTATCATGTTTCCTTCTAAAGGACACCTACTTATGCAAGCCTAATGTTTGTGTGTACACACACAGACTGGCTTTCTACTAGTGTGACTGTGAATCTTGTTTTGTATTATTTTATATTGCTCATATCCATCCTTTGTAAATTGTTCTATTTGCATCCATAACTCTGTTGTGTGTGTGTGTGTGTGTGTGTGTGTGGAGTTCACCCCTAGAGGACATCTATTTTCCCAATGTGCTGTGGGAGGACATCATCATCCTGGAAGACACCAAGCTATTAGTCAAAGAGGCTGTCGTCTATCCCATTAAGGTGCGGCCGCTGCCTGGGCACGCTGGTATTTCAGCTGCGGTCGCCCGTCTTCGATTCTGAATACATCTCCTTTAAAGGGCTTAAAGAGAAGGAGGGCAGAGGGGTCAGGCCAGTCTGTTAGGGTGACATTAAATCTATATCTGGGATAATATGGTAACACACACATGGATAGGTAGACAGGGAAGAAGGAACATCACAGAGTGGATATACAGTATACAGTATAAACAAAAACACAGAGGCTACAAGCAGTGTGCACATGTGCTGTGGCATGTCTTGTACACAAGCATGCACATCCACACTCTCTCACCTCCATGCATGTACACATAAAAGTAGGCCCGAGCAAACACACACCCACATGAAATACACACGCTTCTATCATCATCACCTAGAGCTCTCTCATGGATATGATGACAACAAATCAGGTTGTCTGCATCCTCTTGACATTTGCAGGCAGAGATGAGGACTGATGCGTCCATCCTCCATTCTGGTGGCCCGTTTTATTGAATAACTCCGTCTGTTCACGCGGCATCCCTCCACCTACCCACAATCCCTAACCTCATCTCTGTTTTTATGAACTCTCTGAAGTATATAAGGTCAGTTTTGTGATTTCACTCAGCTTGTGTTTACCACCTAAAATTACCCTCAATGTTTATTTTTCTGTTTTGCAGGACAAAGGCATCTGTGATGGATTACATACCGCGATTATAAGTCACTGAAATGCAATATGTACCGTGATTATAGGCTTGTGTGATGAGTAAGATAGAACATCATTTACAGCACTATGGATACACATGATCTCTATATGCCAGTGGTGCTATGACTTTAGTAAATGCTCAGTACAGGTGACTTCTTTGAGATTTATCTTGACTCGATGTGTATGTAGTGATATGTAATAAACCAGACTTGTGTCATTTTCCTTCAAAAACATTTATTTCTTCTGGCACTGTCAGTTTTTGTAGCTTACAGTAAATTGCACATCCGCTCATCAACGCTTAAGGTACAGTGATACGTTTGTTTGTTTTTTTGCCATCCATCCGTGAGACCACACTGCTACTGATGGTGATGTATACAAACCAAATAACTCCAGTTACACAGTATAATTTCACTCCCACAGAAACCCTATACGGTCCTTGATGCGTTCAGGAATCAGTGTGAAAATAAGGCTGTTTTTTCTGAAAAGGAACAAACTGGGAAATGGTGGATTCAGTAGCAGATTTACTTGTACAGTACAATTCCAAGTGAAATACTCAATATTTCCAAAAGGCTTTGATTTTCTACCATTTCTGCTTAGTCGTGTATTACAAGGGCTGTGGATAGCGTTTTGTTTTTGCCCAGTTGGGCAAGTGCAAAGTTCCAGACAATAAACGGAGGCTGAGGACACTGTGGCCATGTAGGCTCACTTGGTCAGAGTACAATGAGTTCATCTCTACAGTTCTTTTTTCAAAACGATTGTACCAAGTCTATTTAAGCTTATAATGCTCTCTGAAATATTTCAGAAGCAGTTTTTGAATCACCTTTTACAATTTCAATCCGTCTCACTAAATGAATGAATGAATGAAACGTGTACAATTACAGTATAACATGGCGGAGGTCTAAAGTACAGAACAGCAGTGTTTTTTTCCCATTTTCTTAGCCAAATGTGAACAACACAAACATTTCAAAGGAACCCTAAATTTCCCCAAAGACATATCTGTTGTTGTTTAACAGCACCATACAGTGTGTACAGTATGTAGTGTAAATTCTCTGCTTTATAGTTCGAAAAGAAGTCATAGGGCTAGAAATGTGATTCGATTTAATGGATAAATCTACACCAAAGTTTTGAGAGAATAAAAGGACTGAACCCTGATACATTAAGCCTTAAAGAGTTGGGGTTGTGAGAAAGAAAATTGAAATCTGTTGCTGCATAGTAGCTCTGAAGTAGTCAAGCGCACACCATGACCGAGTAACTATGATCATTAAAACACTGCTGCCTCTGAGCTGGTATATGACTCGTACTGAGCCAAAAAATGGGACACTACACACACATCATCCAGGCAGTTTTCCTCAACATGTCCCCTCAGGTTTTCAACATTTTCAAAAAATATATAGTACAAACAGATCATTGATTGTGAATGACAGAATGGAGCCAAACGTCAGGAGAAGCTTGATCTTTGGAGAAAAAAAACTTCTTGACGTTGGTCTCTGTGATTGGTTTAAGACGTTAGATCTTCATTTTCTGAGAGTTCACATGCATATAAACATGAAATGGCTATTTACTAAGAAAATAGTGGCTTTGGCTTTGCATTATATATTTTTCTTTATTTTACAAGCCAAATTAAGCATTGCATATTTGTTTTAGAAGTAATGCCTTGGTCCCCAAATTTTATGTCGCAGCTTCAGCATTTTATAATCAGTACTTATTTTTAAAAGTGGTTACTAAAAGAGTTAATACTCAAAAGCCTGGTTACAAATACTGCCTTATTATTCCCAGAAGAATCTCAGATTTTGCAAGAGTAGAAACTACTTGTGAAAAAGCTCTTTGGGGCTTGATTCTTTAAGCCAGAAAAAATATTGATGTTTTTTTTATGGGTACTGAAGACCTCACTGACTACGTAGGCAGTTTGAGTGCTCAGAGGAATGCTTATTGTGTACTGTAAGATGCTGAGTATCACAAAGAGACTCTGGGCGACGGGCTCGGGCTTGGTTCAGAATGACATGTTCTTAGGTGTTACCGATTTTGGTGAGTGGCACAGTCACTGGTAAATGTTGCAAATTTGGACTGTCTACAATTCCAGGTAAAAATATCTGAACTTGGGATCTGGCACAGATTTTCCCCCACGCTAGATGTTAGTGGTCAGGGGTAAAATGGTGTGTGATGACCAGGCGAAACTTTTGATGTTACTGTCCCCGTGTGGGCGCCCAAGTCCTCAGAAAAGTCCGGCCTCTGTAAGTAGTGTACCAGCCTCGAGCAGCAGACCCTTGACATAGACACGTGCGGTGTAGAACATTGTGAGGAAGTCCTGGGTGCTGAACAGGGTGTCCGCCAGAGCGAATCCCAGTGTGGAAGGGATGAAACCTCGGCCGTACTCCACCATCCACGTCCCGGCGCTCCACTGGACCGACGTGGCCTCGCCTACACCATGTACGATGGTGTCACCTGTGGGAAAAAAAGATTTGGTAGTAAAAAAACAAAAAAAAAACACTGCCTATTTCTGTCACTCAGATACATTTACCTTATTAATTTAGGATAGACAGAAAACCACTCATATAAAAACATAAAATTGCAGATTAAAATGTGTAAAGGTTTTACCAGGATAGTATATTTCACTCTTGGTTGTCCCCTCCTTCCACTGCCTGAAGGTGCCGGATATGATGGTGTCAGAAATCTCGGCCCAGTAACGACCTGACAGAAGAAGAGAGTTTTAAATTTCTACTGTATCACATAATCCTAAGAAAAGAACACAGAGATTCAGTTTACATCTCAAGTGACAAGAAAAAGGCTCCCAAGTATTCATATTTTTGAAAGTGTGGAAAATACATGTATGTACTGCATATTAAAGTTTTTTAAAACATCACTTCTGTTTGCCCCTCACAAAGAGTGCAGACATTTTCCTTAACGGTATAAAGACGGCAAAAGTAAAGTCTCTGTGTTCTTCCTCTACTGATTAGTCTTTTCTTTCAGCAAACCTTTTTAATTCTGTAATTTAGTGTGACCATGACAAATTCCAACAAGTCAAATCTATCACCGTTGGAACTGATCTTTTCCCACCCACATATCATGGCATGACAGATTTTCAACCACCTTCATTCCTCACCTGAGTGTCCCCCTGTGTCCACTGCAGTACCAAACAACAGCAGGTACTCTGTGAGCGAGGCGTGGAGGAGACACATGGAGCCCATCCAACCTCCGGCGTTCACAAACACCCACTGCAGGTCCTCATCTGGCAGGATGTGGCCAGGATACCTAGTTCAGGTACACTCTCTTAGACACACACAACTTAAAACCCTCATGATGATGCAGAGTTTTCACATTTTTCTGACCTTTTTCAGACTAAATCATTACTTGGTTCATTGACAACACTGGAAATGATGAATCAGTAGATGCAGCCCTGTCTGCAAGGTAGAGCAGATAACCAAGTTTTGTCAGTTGCAACAGGCTCAGCTCTGCAACACAACATCCTATATGGCTTTAAACACTCAGGTTGGATTGACCACGATAGACTCTAATGCTGAAATGATAAGTCGCTTGACTGAATATAGGTCAATCACTATTTTCATAATTGATACGTCACTTCAAGTAAAAATAACCAGACATTTCCTGGTTTCCTGCCAGTAACCGTCTGAATATATTTCTGATGCAAAATGATGTAAATGTTACCTCTTCCTGAGCTCCACCACCACTTTGGAGAAGGCCTGCTCATGGTCCTGTCCCACTGTCGGGAACGGAGACATTTAACAGTTATAGTATACATGGAAGGCAGAGGAGACGACTACTTGTACTACTTACATTCGTGTAGTTTTACTTTAAACTGCATTTGAGTGAACTGCAGGTTGGTCTTGACTTGATTTAGACATAAAACTCCTCATTACCAAACTCACCTGCGTACTGTTTGGCTAATTTGGCGACGTCTTCTTTGTTGAAAACGTACTGCTTGGTGGCCATCCAGTGCCGCAGCAGCAGCACGGCCAGGACGGTGACTGCGGCGACCACGAACAGTCTTAAACTCGTTCTGACAACAGACATGGTGGAAACTAAACGACACAGACAAGAGACACAGCAGCAGGTGTGACTACACGTGTAAACAGAGGCAGACAGGTTGCTCCAAACACGCCATCGGCAGAGGAGGCGGACTGACAGCTTCTTCCTGGTCAGGTGGGGGCGGGATGTGGCTGCTTAGCCAATCAGAGGGCGAGTCAGTCGCGTAGGCGACAGCAACTTCAGGGTTGCCAGAAAGTTGTAAAACCCCCTTTAAACAGTTAGTTATTTTTCAAAATTATATAAAAAATAGTCATCCAGAAACGTACATTTTAAGAAGATGTGTTGAAGCCGAACATTTCATTTATATATTTTTATTACATTGTCGTTTTCACCCTTATTTATGGACTTTTAGAGGTTTGTCATCACATGCTGATTTGTCCCAAAGAGCACGGTTTTTCTCGCTTGTCAAAAAACAGGAAGTGGGATAAGGGGACAGTATTTGGTAGCTGTTATCTGAAGTTCAGAAGGAGTCGGTGGTTCACTACTCTGATACCGGAGAGGTGACAGTTCTCAAACAGCACCGACCGACCGACATGAGCGGCATAAAAGAAGTCAGTTTTGATCCAAAAGGTATGGCGCTTTGTGAGCTCACTACAGTTAAATGATTTAATTCATCCAGGATATCGATAGCAGTGCTGTTTACGTTTGAGCAGAGACGTAATTCCAAACGCCTTTTCAGATCTGGCAGGGTTAACTTTCCTTATTAAATCCACACGGAAATCCAACAGACATTTACAAATAAACAGGGTACACTACTGAACTTCGCATGGATTCATTACACTACTGTTTCCCTACCTAAGCGCATTAGCTTGCAATTAAACAATGTGGACCAATTATTACAACATATTTATCTAACCAAAGTGGTTCTTCGTGGATTGTTTTCAAGCCGAATTCACTGGTAGGTCCTATCAATTCATGGAATGTCGTTAGATATATTCTACCCTGAAGTTGGCTTTCCCCATACTAGAGGAATCCTTAAATTAACATATTTTTCATCGGAGTTCGGTCACATGGAGTTTCCATGCAAAAGAGAACATATAGGTTTTTTGGAATCAATATTTGTTGTTGTCACTCCAGTACAGTGACACCATTTAATGATGAAGCTAATTTGTCAGGCCTGTCCTCCCGCATTGACAGAGTGCTTATTACTCTACAGTAGTTACACACAGCCAGCTGTGAGGTCTCGTGACTTGAGTTCCTGCTGCTTGTACTTCTGCAAGTTGTTGCAGCATCAGCAAACAGGCATCCCTATAATCCACAGATATACCTTAATCATCTGTGCCTGAATGCTTTTAGATGTATGACAGTATTTTATGAGTTGCTTATTAGTAATTTTTTGACATTGCATAGACTAAACGATTTATTCTTTCAAAAAAGGACCAATTAATTAATAATGAAAATAATTATTAGTTCCTGCTGTGCTTGGCAGCATTTAACAAGACATCAGCCATGTCCTCTAGTTGTTAACACTACAGATAAAGAGGATAAAATGGACTTGCGCAAATGCACGATTCCACTGTTGGTCACTTTTTGACTCGAGAGAGAACCAGTAGTCTCTGTAAGCATGGGTATGTATAATTTAATTGTCTTGTCTTATGCCTCCCAAACCCGTCAGAGCACCAGCACCTGCGTTATAACCCTCTGCGGGACACCTGGGTCCTGGTGTCAGCCCACCGCATGAAGAGACCCTGGGCAGGTCAGGTAGAAAAACCTCCTGAGGAACACATACCCAGATATGACCCCTGCAACCCACTCTGTCCTGGGAACACACGTGCAAACGGAGAGGTAAGAACAGGGAGATACATTAATTCAACAGATGAAGAGATAGGCCTACGTCACACAGCAGACGGCAGCTTGTCTGGTCACGTTTAGCACAGAGGGTCCACTCACACTGAGCACTAAGTTTTGCCACAGTTGTCTTGAACTCTGGAACATTTAAACGGGTCTCTCAGCCTTTCAGCCATGGTGTTCACTATTTTCTTGTCCCAGCTCGGCCACAATTATTTCTTTCTGGCTCCAACAGCTGAGAAGATGGAAACCTATAGATGATGTCACAGATGTATCATCCATACTTCTCTGCAGTCAGTGGGTTTCTCTGCAGTTAGTCACTATTGATTCTGCAATAAACCATTACACAGAAAGCACAATTTAACCATGACATTGCCAGTGTTTGCAATGTAATGCAGAGGTCTTTTCTGATGCAAATCTGGACACCTGCAGCTACCAAGCAACATATGCCAATTATAATTGGTATTCGCTTTGGGCGACAAAATAAATTGTTATGTTTTCTCTCCCTTTTTTTTTTTTGATATCTCTGTGTCTGTCTTTTTCTCTCCAGTTAAATCCAGACTATGACAGCACTTTTGTTTTTGAAAATGACTTCCCCGCTCTTCAGCCAGATGCTCCAGATCCTGGTGAGTTCCAAAGCTGTAAAAAATACCAACTGTAACAAGTCATTACATTATATAATTATATAATTTGTTCAACTGCTTGCATGTTCTACTTTCACATAGTTCTTTTCCTGTTTAGCGAAATGCAAAGTATACACAGACAGCATGCTTGCTGAGTTACTTTATCTACATTGTAGGAACAAAAAGTTTTATTTTTTAAGATTATGTCGTGGCATGGTGTTTGGTAACGGGTCATGGGTGCAGGTGGATTTAAACGTAACACTTTATATACTTTTAAAACAACTCACATTTGCTGCTCAGGTTCGGATCAACATCCATTGTTCCAGTCTAGACCTGCCAGGGGCGTCTGGTAAGAGCAAAGCTTCATGTCACATATTACAGGAATGATCACTGTCTGCCATCTTACCGTGTGAAGGTTTTAGCATTATGTGTAAAGTGTGTAAATATCATAATTGTTATTTGGATTAATAGAAACCATATGTATTGTTTATTGAAACATGCCAAGGGACTGTAGATGGAATGTAACTAAATCTGTTAAAATACGTCAAATAGCAACATTAATGTTTGATATTGTATCTGGTCCTTTACCAATAAACTAGAAAAATACAATGTTACAATGAGATAAATATTAAACATGTAATATAAATTAACATGCGGTTGGAAGTATTATTTTATTCAGGGATGCATCTTAATCAGCGTTCCTTTTTAAAAAATGATGATACATTCAAATTTATGACTAATTAAATCCGAGCTGATGAGTGCAATCAGAGCAGTCACACTGAGGCAACTTGCGTTCGCTGTTGTGATCACCATCATCATAATCAGCTATTAGGTGAAGCTAATTCTGTTAATCAGCAGGCTGCATGCCACCTGTTTTCAGGACATCTTGAACTGTGCGAAACAACATCACAAATCCACACCACACATACATTAAGATGGGTGCTTCCTCTGTGACACCAGCAGATGGGGATGTTTTCTCACCACTCTATTTCACAGGAAGTAGGATGCTTTATTGTTATGATGATTTCAGTCTAGTGATATTTGCCTGTGTGATGGTAAATAGCGAATAAGAGTTTTCCCTGTGGCCAAACATTGCTTTTTCCTGGAAGTTTGTTGGATTCAGTCATGAAATGTGGACTTTCTGATCTGTAGGCATTGACTGTTGGATTTATTCGCTGTCAGCAGATGGTCTGAGAAGCCTAACAGGAGAGCTAATCCTTTGTTAGTGCTCACTTACACACACAATACATCCACAGAAAGTTAAGTTGCGCAAAACTTCAACCAAAGCTGAACCTCACATGGCTTTTACTGTGCCATGGATCAGTAGGTGAAGCTTCATTATGGCAAGCGCATACACAACCCACACACATTTCATATAATATCAAAGACATGTGGTCGTCAGTCTGTTGATATGTTTTTTTAGTCTTTAAAGACGTTACTGAACAGTCCCACATTTCGGGAGTGCTCGGATGATTCTGCCTGACAGCAGAGTTACACAACCACTGAATAATAGATTCACTCAAAACACTGCGCTGCACATGCTGGTTGAAAACTGAATTTGCTGTTTAAATTTCATTTGTTGGCAGATGTTGAGGCTGTCAGTTATTGCTCGCCACACACCCTCACAGAGCACTGATTGACAGGTTGCGTTGTCTTCGCGTTGATTGCTAAATTTCCTTTCATGATGTAGTGATTGAATGCATGCTTGGACAGTACAGTTTTTGTTAGTGTGTGTTTGTGGTCCGCTCAGTCCACACAGTCTTGTGGCCATGGGAACTGGACTAGCGCTTGTTGCCCTGCAGCAACATTCAGAGAGCCAATTAGCGGGAAAACATAATAGGAAATGGGATTTTGGGGGATTTGGGTCATGGGAGACAAAAGAGAGATGGGGTGAGCAAAGAGGTGAGAACATTCCTAATGACTTCTCGTATCAGCCCTTCTCAGTCATACATCCCTCGCAGGGGAATGATCCTAAATCCTGTGACAGAAGCTTTGGTAACTTTATTTTACAGGCCTGATAGTGTTCTTATAATTTCCCAGAGAGGAACTGTCATGTAGCTGTAATTTCTTAGGAGGTGTCCTGGATATGACTAATTTGATTCAAAGTGTAGGGAAAACGTATGTTAATTGGTACACTTCACATACATTTAAGAGAGACAGTAATCCAGAGAGTCTCAGCACAGCGGAACATGCATAAATGTTCGTCTTACTGTCTTAATTTTAATTACAGGAAAGCATAGAGCTCATAATGTTTCAGGAATATATTTACTTGTATTTAGATTGATTTCTACTGGTTGAAATTTAAGTTCTTCTAGGAAAATTTCTTTAGAAATCAACAACTGCCTCTAAAGTGCACCCAACTTCCTCTTCTATCTTCTATGTAAGCAATCCCTTATATCATTTCCTGGTTCTTTCTTTAAAAACTGAAATAAATGAATAGGTACTCACTATGTGTACTGCTCAGAAAACATTGAGCACTGTCTCTATTTTTCTCATAGCGACACCAGATTACATAGTTCTTTCTAACCTCAGTTATTATGAAATTAGTCCTTGAGACGTATATGTATATATATGATGTATATATATATACGTGTGTATATATACGTGTATATGTATATGTATATATGTGTGTGTGTGTGTGTGTATGTATGTATGTATGTATATAGGAATGCTGGCAGCTCCTATAATACTCATGAACAATTCATAAATACGACCATTCAGTTTTGCTCAGAGCATAAACATCAAAGTCATGTTCAATTATTGATCGTGTACTAGCTGCTCGGGCCCTAAGAGGAGCCTGTCTGTCAATAGGAATTTCATTTTTCTGACTCCGACAGTTGAGCTGGTATCCCATGGGTGCCATAGGTAAGGCTGAGAGCAAACATACACATGGACATGGTATTCTCTTAAACACACGGTGAGGACATGGATTCACTACACAAACTTCTACACTCTGTACAAAGTGGTTAAAACGTAATTACACCGGAAGCCATGTGCTTTCAGTTGGTCGTGCTCAATTTTTTCTTTAAATAGAATTCAGCACAAAATGTTCAGATATGATGGTGGATATTTAGAGGAAAGCTCTGACCATATAAACCAGTGTTTTGCCCATTAAATCTCCCTGTGGGATTCTAAAGTATTGTATTGTTGTGAAAATGCTCTCAGGGATGTGACATTGGCTGCAGTTTTGAGGTTGAATGAGAAAATAAGAGAGTTCCTTAAACATGAAACGTACAGTTTCAGCCCTCTGAGAACACCTTCGCTTCATTTTTCATCCACCAGTATTTGAGCTGGATCTTATCTGCTGCCCTCCTTTGAAGTGTTACAGGCTTTGGACTGTTGGGCAAGGAAAGGCAATGATATAACTGAAGTATTTGTATTAGCTTAGTTGTTGCTGGCCTTTCAAATTGTAAAATTGTAATAAATGCATTTCGCAGGATCACAAGAATGAATTTTAGCCCATAAATGTAACATTTGGTCACATTTTTTTGTGGTATTTCAGATTGTATTTCTGTAAGTTGTCGGGCTTGCTATTTATGAAGTGCAGCCATTTTTCAATTCATCTGAAGAGCACCACCAACCAGAGCTTCAACAGAAAATCCAAAGAAAAAGATGTCAAAGAGGACGTGTGGCTGTTTTTGACAAGTGGTCTCTGGGAAGTGCAGAACAGTAATTTCACAGTATTCAGCACTGCGCACCAGTTACTTTTATTAAGGGCCAGGCCAGTCCTAAATACAGCAGATCAAGGCTCTTTTTAATGTATCTAAAGGAAAACCCGGGCAAGACAGCAGCAGCAGCACATTCATCACTTATTAATCACAACCAGAAGAAAAACAACAAAACATCTAACTATAAATGGAAGCAGTCTCTGTCTGTCTGTCCGTCTGTCCTTCGATTATCTTGACAACCGTTTGTCCGATCGACTTCACACTTGGCGGGTGTATTGCTGAGGACCCAAGGAAGTGTAGTGTCGAGTGTGAAGTTGTTTGGATGAGCGGTTCTCGAGAAAGCTGCAAGCAGCGCACAGACACATTTTGAACGTGCAATGCACTAGTCATAATAAATAATAGACACACAAAGAAAAATAGAGAGCCGGACAGAACCCCCAACTTCTTCAAAGTTTTTCAAATTTTAAAAAGATGGCACCCTCTCCAGGTCATCAGATCAAAATTTCACCTCGTCCAATACTTTGATTCATCACCAAACACCTGCAAGACTAATGATATTCCCATCCGCCTCAGCTTTACTTTGTGTTTGTCATTGTATGCGTGCTACAGCAGCATGCTGGTGTTAGCATTTAGCTCAAAGCATTTAGCTCTCCTGACATCCTCTCTGTCTCTTTTTTCATCTCTTTGTCAGTAAGGTCATGTGTTTCCATCCCTGGTCTGACGTCACCCTCCCCCTCATGAAAAAACAAGAGGTTGTCAAGGTGATTGACAAGTGGGCAGAGCTTGTTGAAGAACTAGGCACCCTGTACCCCTGGGTTCAGGTATGGGATGCACCCCCACGAACACACATACACACACACTCATTCATATTCACATTATTGATGTAGTCTCTCCCAGGGCTGGATACCTGTAAAATTCTAACAGGGAAAGTTTTCACCTTTTCTGCTCCTTCTAATTTTTCATTTTAATGTGTCTTGTATTGGATTGGATAAAACTTTAATGATACCTCTGGGCAAACTCGCAAAATTCAAACAGCAGCAGCAGAGCGAAGGATATGGATAAGATAAGATGCCGAAGTTTATACAACTAGCAGTTAAATTCGTCCTATATCACATGCTGAGAATATTACAGCAAATAGAGATACTGTGTTTTTGTTGATAGAGTTAGAGGTTAGAAGCTGATGTTCATCTTAACTATTTATGGTCCATTTTTAGGTATACAGATGGAATGACTTTCTGACTGAATCTGGAAAAATCACAGCTTTTTTTTGTTTGTTCAGCGTGTCGAATGGCACCAGATACAAAAATCTATAGAAATACCTTCTGCAATTCTGTACCATCCCCACTCTGTTACTCCAGATGGGGATATATGTTGGTAGCTTATGGTGTTGTTTCCTGCATCACTGCAAATCAAAGTTCCTTCCTGAGATATATTTTTCATATTTTCAGGTGTCCTAGAGCAAGGTGCTGAATCACTTGGGATCCATAAAAATTCTCACTAAATGGACAAATGTATACATAGCCACAGGGCAATTGAAACAGTATTAACTACCAAATATCAGCACCAAGGACAGCGCCATTATCCCATATTAATCCCTTAAGCGGTTCCTCTTGAGACAATCCTGTTTTAGTCTCCTGCATCAGCCGTCCTTGAGAGAGACTTGTCCACTTTGACCTTTGTGACCTAAAGGAAAATCTGTTTTCCTCAGTTTACTTGGACAGCCCAGTGCTGACATCCAGTGTACCACCAAAGGGCTCTTCTCTTCTTCTTCTGCTCGTATCTTTGTAGTCGTTATGATTTGCTTTGCCTTAGTTTTGCCGCTCTGCATACGAGCAGAAAATGTCAACTAAACTCTGGATTCACTTTTCCTCTTATTCTCTGTCTTTAAGATCTTTGAGAATAAAGGAGCCACGATGGGTTGTTCAAATCCACACCCTCATTGTCAGGTAGGAAATGCACACATACGCACGCACACAAGGTATTCGTTTGACTTATATGTACTGTGTGTGCAAATGTGTAAACATTGAGCGATTTCATGAATAAATGGACATCTTCAAAGTGAGAATATGAAGAATACATACATACACTAGCCACTTCTTTCAATACAACTTCTTTCAAGGTGCAGCATTAACATGCAATAACAAATGCTTTTTATCACATAGGCACAATATGATTTGTGTCATTCAATCCAATTTGCACGTCTAAGATGCTGACGCTTCAGATTCACCATGACAATGAAGTTGACATGTGTGAAAAAGGACTCACTTAAAGGTTTTGAGCCGGACAAGTCTCAGCATAGAAGCTGTTAATTGACTCTTCATTCAGGAATCACCAATGACTGTGTGCCTTTGTCACATTTTGTGTAAGTGCGTATTTGTGTGTCTGTTATTTCTTCTTTTTCTTTTTTTCTCATGCATAATCACATCTATATTACTGTTTGGGCGTTTTCTTGTCTTTTCATGTTTGCCTATTGAGTGAGGTGATTCAGGCAAGACTAACAACTCGGAGAGAGGCATCTCCCTTCAAACTGTCACTTCACAGTGTGATGTTGAGACAGAGCACAATCAGGAGGGAGAACGGCAAAAACAAAAGGATCGTTCGTCCGAGTAGACAGAGTGATATGTTGAATTCCAAACAGCAATATTGTTGTTGGTGTGGTCAAAATAATCTGTCAGCTATTCAAGCAATGTAGAAAACAAATCACGTCAAATACTAGAAGAAAGACAGGCCCATCAGAAACGAAAATCAGATGCTAAAGGCAGCACACAGACCAATCCTGATAGTTTTCACTATAACTGTTAGATTGTTTCCAAAATATTTAAAGGTTGACAGGAGGGCAACGACTGGAGGCAGCGGGAAACAGCTAGAAAAAAAAACTGCCTACCAACACCTCTAAAGCTCCCTAATTAGCAGGTTATATCTCATTCCCAAACTGTTGAACTGTTCCTTTAAGAACAGTGTCTTAAAGAGCAACTTGCAGGTTAGAAACCCCAGAATGATGTAGAAGCTACATTTTCATAAAAATATACTTATATATACACTACAGTGACTTCTGGAGTTGTTTTTGTGAGAGAATTTTACTTCCGCATCTGAAAATGCCGAACCGGAAGNCCCTTACGTTACGTAATATGACGCGATGTTGAAAACAAGAGCGTTTTAAGGAGCGTTGCTCAAAACGGCCACTTTTTCCTCTGAATTTGTGCCTTTATGTCTTGTAAAACATATTAAATCCTACATTACCTTTTCAAATGCTCATTTTCAGACAAGGTTAACTATAAATCTAAAAAAGAAATTAACCTGCAAGTTGCTCTTTAATTGTTCACTGCTGTCAACAAATACAGCTGCAGTTTCGCCACAAGTCAGGCTAAAGCACTGTAAGTATAAACAGAAAAATATGTGTCATATTGTTACAAAAAGATGGGGACATTTGAAACGGAAAAGTTGCAAAAGTTAACAGCTCATTAAAGGTTGTTGTAACTCAACAGTACTGCAGCT
>NTHP01000064.1:1022569-1057159 GCA_003416845.1 Oplegnathus fasciatus
TGCATTGATGAGTTCCTCCTCTCTGGTTGATCTGTGACATTTGGAGGCTTTCGGAGTAAGAGAAATATTTGATTCCCTGCAGGAACAAAGGTCCTCTTGAATCTGTGCTGTTTTCTATGGCTGTAATATAGAAATGAACAGCAGATGGCAGTGTGTGACCTCAGAATATGATGGTTTTAACACACTGTATCGTTGATGTTCCATGACTGATCTGTTTCCTCGTTGAGGGGTGTTATTTATTTGTTGGTAGAGGAAGATACAACCACTGTAAAGGGAGAAACTTTCTGATTAAGATGGTTTGAAAACCCTATAATACACATATCCGTGTGCCGTCAAAGTCTTTTTTGTACTTGTGTAACTGCTGCCAGATCAATGAAAATATGAGTTTTTGTTTCATGTGGTCCAGTATAGAAGAATTCCAAATCAAACCTGGATCCAGGCTTTGATGGAGCTTTTTAAAAGTTTTAGCAGCTTTGTTTCTTGTTTCTTTTTCCCGCGGTCCAGATTTCCCTTTCTGAAAACATCAAAGTCCAAGAAAAGAGTTATGTGTAAATGTCTGTGTGTGTGTGTGTGTGTGTGTGTGTGTGTGTGTGTGTGTGTGTGTGTGTGTACAGCCAGACAACCCCTCCAGGCCAATGTAAGAAGCAAAGATCTAAAACTTTGAAGAATAACGAACAGAAAATGTTAATCATGTTCTTGAGGCAGCGTTGCTTCTGATAACTTTGGTCTCACAGGAGCAAAGCTGTATGTATTTTTATGTAAGTGGAGGAAGGAAAACGTATGCCTCTGGAATAGCAATATCCTTTTTATTACATAAGTAACCCAAACTATATACAGTATTAATTCTGTGAAGTGCTCAGAATGTGTTTGAAAACATTTGCCTCTCAGGAACAGACGTTATTGAGTTCATATTTACTAGTATGTACAGTAAGTATGTATTTCATTCATGAAGAGCGACACTTGGAAGCTGACTTCATAATAGCGGTTAAGAGTGATACCTGTTATTTTCAGAAGTTCTGTCTTGCGAGAACAGACTTTTTTTTTTTTTACATTTTTCTCTTGTGTATCATCTTTACTTTTCTCTGAGAATCAACAGTCTGCTGCTGGATAGATGATAGATTCGTGTATACAAAAACACAGGTGCACAAATAGACCCACAGCTACAGATGTTGGCAGGCGTGCAAATATATCCACACACACACTATTATACATGCCTGGAGGCATGCAGATGTACAGTATTTACACATATAGTTCACACATGAACCATGTCTGTCTCTTCCTATCTTTCCAGGATCACGATCATAAACATGGTACAGCCTTTAGCCAATATTCAAAAGCCATTCATATCAACATTACACTAAGCTGTAAGCCTGTGAATATTCTCATTCATCCAGGTCATAGTTATCTCAAGGAAAATTGAATCGAACGCAACTGGATTTTTGGTTTTGTCTGTGAAGACGTTTCACCTCTCATCCAAGAGGCTTCATCAGTTCGTGCTTGTTTAACCAGGCTAGCCTGGTTCCAGTTGCGTTCGATTCAATTTTCCTTGAGATACACTAAGCTGGTTTCTGCTCCCATTAATAATATAATTGTGTGCAGAATAATTGCGCGCACAGTCTTACGAAGGCCTAGGGCGAAAATGCCAACAAACATTGATCATTTTAAAAAATATATTTTTTATTGCATTTTCTTTATTAGCGTATAAAGTATAATTCATGAATCTAAACTAGGACGATAAAGCTATATGACACGTGCCCTAGAGGCAAGTCCGGCAGACACTCCAAATTAAAAAAGGATTAATCTGATTAACCTGATCATCAAGAGAACCCTTTTTGCATTTCCCCTCATGAAGTTAATGCAATGTTTTTTTCCCCCCCCTGTTGTAAAAGAAACAACAGAGAATATGTAGGAGCCTATGACAGTGTGATTCCTGCACTGCATTCTGGGTGAAAAAGTGGAGGAGTGTTTAATCAGAAAACAATTTGCCATGCAGCCTGAAGCAGTGCTGCTTAAAGCAGCAGAGAATGCTTCTGATTATTACGCTGTTCAAGCGATGGGATATTATAATTGGAAAACCTACTCCTGGTGACACAATTATGTTACTTTCAGTAAAACTCTACTGTAATAGGCCTAAAAGCTCTCTAAAAATGAAGACAAAAAGACAAAAATATCTGCACAAATAATGAAAATAACCCAAACTAGAGGCCAAAAGAAAGACAACTGTCCGTTATAAACACACACAAACAGATTTGCTCCCTAGTGCAGCAATAACTAATCAATATTCTGCTGGAGGTCTCACTCATTGGAGCATGAATATATATTACGCACTTTTACACTGTTGAGTTTTTCATTCCTGTGTCCATTAGTTTGGATGCTAATTATGACAAACACGTATGTAAATACCTCCTATTCAAAACCCTAGTAACTGTCATCTTAGGCAGTGATTTATCATGCAGTAGCGAGTCAGTAGTTACATGTTAGAGTCATTTGGCACTCTTTGCCTGCTTTTACAGCCATTAAAATACCATAAAGTGCAAACATAAATTATCCGAATGTCTGTCGTGATGTTCTCTGTCCATAAAAAGCTTTCTGAAATGCAGCAGAAGTGCATTATGAAGCTAATTCTGCGGCCTATAAGTGTTTTCTCCAAAGCGTGACTGAAAATGAACTGTTTGTGGAGGTGAGTAACGCAGATGAATGTTTTCCACGAATGAAATGACCTACTGTATCTCGCCTGTTTTAGAGCATCAAACTGCCTGTTTTCTCCGGGGATGTTTACTCTTTCAATCACAGTTAATACCGACGTCTCATTTAGAGTGAATGCTGTCTGCTACAGACTGCCAGTTGGTGGCTGATGGGAAGAAAGTTTCAACAATGTGTTTGTCTTAGTTAGATGTCAAAACAGCTGCTTTAGACTTGTAAATCTTTTTCCTTAGAGAGATCTTATAAATCACAATCAGGAAGTTAATTTTGTCAGTGAGCGTGTGTTTTCTGTCCCTATGGGAACATTGCTACATTTACAGTATGTTAAATATAACTGAACCAGTTGTTGTGTTGGTTGACTAAAATATTTCACACATATCGTACAGCTTTAATGAAGTCGATACCTTTTTTCAGATATTTTACATCATATCTGGTGCAATGTAAATCCACCATAATATACTTATACATGTAGCTTTGTAAAGGACAATGAAAGGTCATGTCGGTGTTTTTGTATTTTAGCCTATTTACAACAAAGTACATATTGTTAAAATGACTTCTCACTATTTCCAAATCACACTATAATGTATTTTTGTATTTAAAAAGAATATTTTAAATGTGTGGTTCCAGACTTGTGCAACTTGTAATTTCATTACTATTAACATCATCTCTGCTTTTACTTGCGTTACATTATTGTTGTGCAGTATATACTTTACATGTACATTTACATTCTAAACGCAGACACACAGGCAGGACTGGTTGAGTTAAAGGCTGTGTTAAGACAGAGGTCAAATAACAGGCCCACCCAATTCAACTGGTGGGCATGCAGTCAGTACAGGCCGACAAGTCCGAAAGAGCAGGTCACAGACAAGCGACAGGTCATAACACGAGTAACTAATAACAGGCAGGTATACAGGAACGGGGAAACAAACAGGCCGGCAGAGACAGGGACGGCTGGACCGCCACAGCAAGTGAGCTGCATAGACAATCTGGCTGAGGGGGGACAGAAAAGGCTGGTCTACTGAACAGAATCAGGTTCAGGGAGGTTGTGAGGCTACAGAGGAAGAGAGGGAGACAGGGCAGCTGTCACTGTGACAGACATGGGTCCAGTTTCCCCGACACTAAACTTGGTCTATAAAGACTAGATTATTTTCAGTACGCATCTACATTAGATTTTGTTTTGATCGAGGGCAAGCCTTAAAGTATTTCTCTATAACATTTAATACTCATGAGTAAATGTAAATTCATGAGTACCAATAAAAGTTAAAGTTTGCAAAAACACCCATATGTATTATTAAAAGTGTAACAATCAAAAACACAGCCGTGGGTGTGTGGTTCTGATGGAAAAAATATGTTTTCAGGGCCTTTAGTACACGGAGGCCAGCTGATGTTGTTCACTGTGATGAAGTACCTATCTCAATTACGTTTTAGTGTCTGCAAGTTGATTTTTACTCTGTATTGAAATAAATGAAAGCCAGTGGCTGCAGGGGAAAACTCATTTATCAATCTAAAAAGCCCAAATGGAAAAATGAAAAGTGAGGTCTGAAACCCAGAAATCTCTGCACCTGTGAAACATTTATTGATTGAGTAGTATTGATAAATCACCCTATTAAGTCACAGATTCAATGAGGTTATTTGGAATCAGGGCAGCGGGAAAAAGTGTTGTTGTTGCCCCTTTAATTTTCTAAACAGAGTTATGTATGTGTATGCACTAAACACTAAGGTTTTCCAGATTTCTGTTATGCCTCACATCAGCTTCCTCCATCTTCTTCCTGCTTCCCGTTGGTGTAGGTGTGGGCCAGCAACTTCCTGCCTAATGAGCCGGCTCTGTCAGACCGCTGTCAGAGAGCCTACTATCAGAAACACGGAGAGCCGCTGCTGCTGCACTACGCCAAGCAAGAGGCTGAGAAAAAGGTACAGCCTTACACATATATAAACACAAAGGCAAATAATCTTTAAAAAGAACATCTAAAGCTACATTTCACCCTCAGAGAGCTGTAATTTACTCTTCCTCTGGTCTCACCTAGTTCCACTTCAGTTTGGGTTCTTGTACATTTTCCAGAATACCTTTCAACAACGTTTGATTAAATAAAGTGCTTATTTTAAATTGCCCAATGGATTTCCTGCTGAAATTTGGTGAGCTTATCATGAATGGTGATGGGGAGTCATTTTAGCTGACAGTGTGATAATGGTTTATAATAAACATCAGTGGAATACTTTAACAAAATGTCTCTAAATACGAGATTTCTGCAAAACGTCGCCCTCATTTCCTCTCCCTTCATCCATCTACTTCCACCCTTTCCCGCCATGCTTCGCCCTCTTTCTCTTGCTTAATCTTTCTCTTTTTTTCCCATCAGCATCCTCTGCCTGTCTTTCAGTCAGTGAAGCGTGTGATTGGACAGCAGAGATTCTCATTAGCATAATGCTGCAGCATCCATCTTCAACCTGCGTGAAGATTAGGAAAACCAACTGTGTATGTGTGTGTGTGTGTTTGAGTGATTTTCCAGTCATGTGTGTGGAGCATCAGCAGCAGTAACCATCGAAGACAGGGTAACAGAGCACTGAGCGCATTAAGCATGTTGGCAAATGTCTTATTAGTAAGCAGACGTTTGGTGGAAACCGTGAACTCTCTACAGGAGAATTCAACTTGACAGAGCCATGACTTTTTTGTTTCGCTCCTTTGAGTTGTGGAGAGATGGCTCACTTATACTACACACTTAATCTCAGGTTATATTCACAGCTAAAATCCCCCTTGAATCTGGCTTCAGTTGTGTTTATCCAGTGATAAACCCATCAAATGTGCTGCCAGTTTAACTTGTTCCAATGAGATTAACTGGCAGCACTTTACTTACAGGCTTCCACCTGTAAGATCATTTGAAGTAACTTCTCATCACCTTTCTTCCCATGTTTCTTATGCTGGTGTGATCCAGGTTTCATCTGTTTTAGGCCGAATGGAAAGTCTTCATTCCATTACCTGTTAGCATTTCATTGGAATTAGGTGCAAGACAAAGTCTTGAAAAACAAACTTCCAAAGATATGCGGCCATTTTCTTTAATTTCATTCAGATTATTTAGTGTTTGTTTAGATTGTGCACTAGGAAATATAAAGTTGTCTCAACAACATCAATTTGGAAAGTTATTAATCTACAGTACATAGAATTGGAAAAACTACAAACTTTTATTTTCTTTATTTTTATTTTTTGTTTCAAATGTTTATCTTAAATGAATAGTTGGACATCTTGGGAAACATGTTTATTAGCCTTCCTGTCGATAGTTATATGAGAAGCTTAATACTACTCTCAAGTCTGTACCGTAAATACATAGCTGGAGCCAGCAGCCGTTAGCTTAGCTTAGCATAAAGACTGGAATCAGCTGGAAACAGCTCCCCTGGCTCTGTCCAAAGGTACATTATATCCTGTTTGTTTAATCCAGACAACAACGACACATTGTGGTTTTATGCAGGCTTGTGTGCCGGACTATTGTTTGGCCAGGACCGGTTGCTGGGCAACCAGTATAGACTCAAGGAAGTCAAGGAATTTCACACCAGATATGCAGCTCTCTAAGAGTTTAGCATTTGCATTGTTAGACGATATAATTAGGACAGAATGAACATTTTAACCCCGAAGAAAATTCCATCTCAGAAGTGTAGGCAAAGTAAGAGCTGCGACTTCTTTCCTGTTTTTCACTTTAGTGGGACTCATTTCTCCGACTTGTCCACTTTCCTTGAACAAATAACAGCCATTATTTTTGTTGATTAGCCAATTTACACACTAAGCTGAAATCCACTTAAAGCCCATCTCAAGAGGAGGGTTCTTCTGCTCTTTTTCTACTATTAAATCGAAGCTGATTCTTTTGAGGGACTAAAAGAAAAGTATTTCGTTCCTTTTCAAGAATAGTTGGAGAGAGAGAAAGGATGGGCTTGATGATGGAGTATAAAATGAACCACAGGAGTTTGAGCACAAAGCAAGACAGAGGCAGAGAAGCAGGGAGATGAACAGAGAGGGAGGGGGGACAAAAGGAGGAAACAGAAGAGTGGAGAGAGACGAGTAAGGACAGAAACTGCGACACAAAATCAGAGAGAGAGAGAGAGAAGGAGAGAGAGAGAGAGAGAGGGGATAACATTAAGGTTTAAAGAAGAGCAGAGTAGACACTTGAATCTCCTAGACAGCTGCTCATGGGGACTGACCTTTATAAAATCAGAGTGGAAGCAGAAGTGTGTGTGAGCGTGTGTGTGTGTTTGCAAGAATGCCTTAAACTACTTGTTCGTGTGTGTGTGTGTGTGTACGTGTACGTGCGTGTGTGTCTCTTTTCGCTCCTGTTTCTCTGACCCAGGGTTAGGACCGCAAATTGGCACACTGCAGCGTTTGGAGGAGTTTGAATTGGGGTTCGACTCCTTGGTGACACTCTTGACTTTGAAACAAAAACTTTCTAAGCTAATTGAATAAAACTCTTTGGGATTTGTAGTCTGCGAGGTGTCTGTTTTTAGGACACCCTCCACTTCCTCTCTCTCTCTCTCTCTCTCTCTCTCTCTCTCTCTTCACTCCTCCTCCTCCTCCTCCTCCTCCTCCTCAATATTCCCTCTCCATCCTGGTTCTCTCTTATTTCTCTGTCTTCATTGTGCTCCTTCATAAGCCTGTTAAAGGCAGCAAAGGACAAATACAGTGGGAAAAGAGTGTGAGGAGGGTTGAGATGGAAGACTGAAGAGGGTTGAAGAGAAAGCTGAAATCTTGACCAGAAAAAAATTGTTAGGAAGTGAAGTATATAGGTAGGAGCTGTCACTTTTTTTAAGTTAAGAAATTGATTAAATCAATAATCAATAACAACATAAAATGGTGTTCATAATGGTTTCCGTAAACACATGATATTAATACAGTTTCCTCCTTTTCATCCCTCATTTTCTTCCTTTCATTCGTCAAAGGAGAAGCTATAGTCAAAGTGTTATTGCGCCAGGCACTAAGTAGAATCCTATACTGCAAATGCAGTTCATTAAGAGAACTGAACACGATTGTGTTAGATTAGCCTCTGTTTTCCTCCACAGTTATTAAACACCACAGCATTCCCTGCAGATCCCTTAATTATGCACTAATGCCTGGACAAGTTTGTTCAAACCTCTGGGAGATTTATGGCCTAGGATGCCCTAACACTCTCTCTTTGCTTTGGTGTCTGATTACTGATAATCAGTTTTGTTTTTTCCTTTTTTTTGTAATTAGTTTTCATATTATTCACACAGAACAGCACAAGCATATATTAATACAATTGACTGACATACTGTACACATGCAAGATAAGAAAAAAAGTCAGCCACTCACACAGTCCTAAACACAATCGATATGTCTAAAACCAAAAGATTGTGAAAAGCGGACGCCCACCGTTTGATATATACTGTATGTGCGCGGGTGTCAATCTCACAATAAGAATTTTCTTAGCTGCAGTCGAGGTAGCTGCAGTTTTGATATCTTTTAATGAGCGAGTCATCATTCAAAAGCACAATGCTTGGTGGACATAGTATGTGAACCCAAATAGCATCTGATAATATACTGGTCTCTTGACCCCAAAAATACAACATGGGGACGCTCAAAAATGGCAGAAGGATTCCCAATACATACTTTCTGTTGGTGGAAGACTGGAATGCCTGGAGGAATATCAGTATCATGCAAAATCCTAACAGAGGGCACCACAAGGTTGAGACGTGATCCCAGGACTTAGTATTTACCGCTGTCGTCTCACATTAGCTGAGTCGCCATGCTGCCCAAAATGTTCAGTCTATAAACCTCTGGCCCTGCACACCAACGCAGGTGTTTTCAGTTATTCTGGCTGATTGCACCTCTGCTCAGGTTGAGTTGGGCAAAGCTATGCTGAAATTACACGAGGTCACTGGACTCCGTGTACCAGTAAGAATGATAAAGGTGTGATTGGTTCAGCCAACAGGTCCAAAAAAAGATAGCAAGAGAGTAAAGGTACTTGAAGTTGCCCCACACTCTACCTTGAGTAAGAATGGGATGTCACGACTGTGATGTTGGTAATAAATAAATATTGATCAGAGTGACCAGAAACTATAAACAGTGTATGAGAGTCATGCTACAGGGTGTAGTCTAGTAGAGTGATAGTGTACTAAACACTATAAAAGATCAACACGTTATTTTAGCACTACAGCCAGCTTGTTTACAGAGTGCTCCGTTTCACATATTATGACCAGATAGGGGACATATTGATATGAATTTACTACATCTATGTGGAGTGCTCGGCTAAACAACCTACCTCTGGCGTGCCTGTAATGAACTGGCAAAGTTACACAGCTGCCATGGCAATAACATACTGAGAGAGGTCGCCCGTGAGCCACTGAAGCTACACTTTTGGATATATGGAAAAATGGAATCACACACTGTACAAACCCTGTTTCATGTGCAGGGCCTTTAACAAGCTGTAGCTGCTAGCAATGGAGGACGCACAGAGAAGTATCACACAACTACAAGTACAGAGCTTTTTAGCCTCTTTTAACTCATTGTTTTGGTTTTATGGCAGATTTAGTTTATAGTTTGTTTTTTTTCTTTTGTTTGCTAACACCTTGGCCATGACAACTTTATGAGGTGATGATCTGTCAGGGCTGTGTGTTTTTCAGCTTATTGTGGGGCTCTTCTGCCCTCAAGTGGCCAAAAACAATCAATTAATACAGCTCCAAACTACGCTCCGCTAACCATCGACCCTGCTGCAAACTGTTGTTCATGCTCTGAGGCCTTTATACACCAGCATTTCCAGTTTGTGATCAGACTGAGGCATACAGGGAGCTGTGTTAGAAAATATATGTTAAAATGCCGTTACTGGAAATCCAATGCAAAGAAAAATAACAGAGAGATTGTCCATGTATTGTTGTTTGGGGATTACTATGGGGCTGACTTCCACCAGATGCCTACTGCTGCTGTTCAGCACACACATGCACACACACATACACACACTGAGCTAATCTATTTCTGATGGATTGTAATACCAAGGTCAGGTCGTGTTTGTGCCCACTCATCAGCTTGTTAAATCTCAGCTTCTGACACATTCTGCATTTAAACAGTTTATGATAATTAGGCTTCTTGCTGCAAACAGCCAATCCTGACTGACCTGTTTTATTATCATTTTGAACTCAGTCTGTTATAAAATAAGAGCGTGCTCAGTCAACCTCTTCTCTGAATTTTTCCCTCCCTGTTCTGAATGGATGCTGTGAGGTCACTTAATAAGCCTATGTGTTCTGATCAAGTTCATATTTTTATTACTGTCTTTATTTGTATACGTGCGTGTTCATTATGAAGTATGTGAATGAATGTCTGTGAAGCACGGTCATCATCAGCATGTTAAATCAACATTCAGTTTAAAAACTATTTTCCAGTATCATGCAGTAATTACCTGCTACAAACAGCCTATGTGCGCTGCAATGTCTATTTTAGGATATAACTGACACACACATGTTAAATACAGTGAGAAACAAGCAGAGACACATTCATAGCATAGGAGGTGTGAGAGGAGAAAGACTGTCAGGAAAAAGAGCAGACATAAAAAGAGGAGGAATGAAAAAAAAATTTAATAAACAAAATGAAATGAGAAAAGGTGAGACAAGTCAAGTCGTAGCAGGTGGTTCTGAGACCAGCAGTCCTCTCTAATAGTTGATAAAGTGAGTGTGGCTCTAACTGTTTTTGAAAAACTTAAATTCAATGAAGATTTGTTCAAGGAGCTCAACCAGAAATGTTCAGATTGGACACACTCACACTTGGATACATGATTTTCTGGGTCAGGTACACTTGCTCCCATTTATTTTAACAGCTCTGAAGAAGTTTAGAAAGCAGCAGATTTGTTAAAAATACTTTGGGTGGAGCTCGCCTTGATTGTGTCAGGGAAATATCTGGTCTGACTTTGCCATTGCAGTTCTTCTGAGTGATACTATGCGCCACAGAAATCTTTTTTCATATCATTTCAACTCAACACCTGATAAGCATTCCCTGCTCCTACAGGTTAACGTACTGCCATGTTTAAAATGCGCCTAATCAGCTTTCTAATGTAGCATAGACAAGGAAAATGATGGTCTGCTACGCTTCCTGGACACAGAAAGTGTCTGATAGGATGTGAAATTGCCCAAATTGTTTGTAGTCCTCTATAGAAGCCGAAGCCCTGACGTCTCATCCAGGCTAACCATGTTGCACAAGCTTCTGTACTGTAACTATAGCTCCCATGAGAATTTTTCTGCACAGCAGGATGTGTGCCATATGTCACTGTAACTCTCCCTCCCTTATCAATGATATTCACCAACTCTCTCTTCTGATGTCAGTATTTCAGCTTAGCTATAATCCCTGTGGTTTGAAACAAGACCAACAGTCTACAGCCGTGCTAGCAGCAGTGAGGCTGTACTTGGGCATAGAGGTGCTTTGAGCTAAATGCTCATGCTAACATGGCAACATGCTCACAATAACAATGCCAACATGCTGATGTTTAGCAGGTATAATGTTTACCATGTTCACCATCTTNNTGTCATTAGCTTTACAGGTATTTGGTTATACAATTTTAAATTTTGACGTAATGATGGTGCTTCACTTAAAACCACAAACATCGAGCTCATGGTGGTGCTAGAGGAAAGCCCTTAGGTCACCAAAGTCAGTAGGATTCATCCTGAGGGAACCATGAATATATGTACACATTTCATGGCAATCCAGCCAATGTAATAGTTGTTTCAGCTCGGCAAGTTGGTGACATTTAACCCTCATTACAATTACAATAATAAAACACTTTTTTTTTTTTTTTAAATGCACTATCCTGGCTGAGACAAATAGAATGAACCGCACAACAGGCTGTTACAGCAGGTTAAGTTATAAGGCTGGATTTGTAGTAATTTGCATTATTACAATGTGATTTTGAATTCTGTTCTTCTTCTCGAACGGAACCTGAAGGTTCTGGTTTCACTTCAGCTTTCTATTAGTGTTTTTGTCTTTGTTGGAAAAAATTCATAGTTAAGCATAAAATCTATAAAACACCTTATACATAACATTGCTTCCCCGCACATTCAAAAACATTTGAATTTTGTCTCTCCTCTAGGAGCGTTTGGTGGTGGAGAGTTCTGATTGGCTGGCGGTGGTCCCATATTGGGCAACGTGGCCCTACCAGACGCTGTTGTTACCACGACGACATGTCCTCAGAATCAATGACCTGACAACAGAGGAGAGGGAGGGTGAGTGTGTGTGCGAAGGTACTGACAGAGTGAGTGACTGAGACAGCGATAAGGCAATTAAGACTACTTTAAGGTGACTCAGCGGCTCGGTGGGGAACCTGCAGGTTTGATTCCCGGCCAAGGCCTCCTGTATGTGTGTGTGTGTGTCATCTTCCATGTTCTTTCACCGCACATTCAAGCTTCCCAGGGGAAGAAACTTTTCATTTTACACCCTCCATGAACTTAAAGTTTGTCACTTAAGGTGATTCCAAATCAGCTCCGCCACTACCACTATGGATATTTAAAAGCTAATTACATCTAAAAACTAATCAAATGAATCAAAAATGTATCTAACTAACTAACATCATCGTCTGTAAGTAAATATCCTGGAGATTTGCTCCTCTTATCACCCTTTTTTCTGTCACATCCTTACAATGTAGGCCAGTGTTTAAATTAATGGATTAATGGATCTAACATTATGCTAATTAAAGGTGGTACATTGAAGTTTATGGTTGTTGCATGTCACCCTTCCCAGTATTATATAGTTTATGTAACAATAAAATGCTTCGGTAATAGTGAAATAAATTGGTTATTTACTGCTGTTCACCTCCCGTTCTGCCTAACATTATGGTGTTTAAATGACTCTAGCAGATGTTGTTGTTGTTGTTGTTGTCAGAGAATGAATTCTCTTAAGATCGAGGTGATCTGGTGAGATTACCTACCATTCCCTCTCAAGGACAAACACCAGTGCATCTGTAAATTAACTAAGCGCTCGTTTGGAAGACTTCTGTTGACTGCTGAGAGTCTGTTTAGCTGATTGAGCTCGTGTGTAATGAAGGTGTAAAGCCCAGGGCACATAGATAAGAGGGATCAGTGGGATAGGTGTCTTCTGAGACACAGCCCATTACCACTGTTTTCACACTGAAAGTGGGAGAAGAATCAACACAGAATACCAAATCAAAATCCGCTGCTGCAGTCAGTTGATGCCAGAGAGGATGATGTTTTTGTGTTCGAAACCAACTCCTGATTCACAATTCACAGTTTTAACCTGTAGTTTGCCTGCAGCCATTAGAACAACAGGTGGATTTGCTGAGGATACCTTCTGATGTAGGGATGTTAATGATTAGCGTATTAACCAGTTATGGGCAAAGTTGACTCAACAGTGTTTGTGTATCACCTGGACATTAGTTCTCTGAGTGTTTTCAGATGGTTGTCAGCAGATATCTGTGTTTTTATATGACGGACATGGCACAGTGAGAGGTGTCTTGTTGAAAGTTTGAATGCGACTTTACATCAAACTACTTTACTGTTATTGCGCCTTTTACCATCCATCCCTGGAAGAGTGATCTACCAATAAAAAAAGCTCAAAAGAAGCCTATATGTAGAAAATATATGTGCTTGCCTGGAAATTGCACATAATTGTCATGTTTATCATCTAGTGCAGGGGTTTTCAAAGTCTGAGACTGTGGGCCTCTCCTCTGACAAAGCTTGGAAAAAGGTGCCCCCTCACCCCACCCTTCGTTTACTTGTTTAGTTTCACTCAATTCCTGGATGTCTATGGGATCATGATTATATTATTTGATCCCAGAGACACTCAACAGTTGAGCCAAGATAGCCTAATATTGCTGTTTGACACAACTTCAGACTACACCAAATACATAAAAAAAGGTCTGTCCTAAGGCATTTATTAGTTTCTGACTCTGGGAAAGTGGGAAAAACAAAAATTCCCCAAAACTGTATCTCTGAACCAAACTATCTCTTCAACCAGATCACACACATTTAGGCTATTCTATGTGATCTCCTTTTGATAACCAATGTAATATTTCTCACTTCCATTCACTGAGCCTCCCCTGAAACTGTTTGGAGCCCCCCTGGGGAGGCCTGCCTCCCACTTTGAAAACCTCTGATCTAGTGTAATCTGAATTTTGTCCAGCCATTTGTTGAAAAATTACAACTTTTTTTTTTTCATTTTGTTTGATTTTTTTTTTCAATTCATGACTGAAATAATTTACTTACAGTATGTTTATTTAATTAATAATTCAATAATCATTCATATTACCCAATTTATAACACCCGATGGCTTTGGGTTGTGCTGTAACTAACATAAAGGTTAAGTTAAGAGAAGTTGCTTCAAATTTGAATCTCTATTCTGATGCTTTCTATCTGTCCAGGGTTTGAGTGTAAGACAGAAACTTGTTTGTGTGTGTTTGTGTAACTACGCACTTTGTTTTACTGTCTCTGTTTTTCTGTCTGACTTCGTGTATTCAGGCATTTCTTGTATATTTTTATTTCCCCTCAAGATAATAAAAGTTTCACCTTCTTTCCAATTTACAACTTTTTTTACATTTACATTCCTCTCTCAATTTTCAGCTACTATTTTTCAGTTTAGTCTCTTACATGCCCTCACTTCAGCTCCCCTTCCTCATGTCATCAATTATTAATGATACTCACTAACAAATATCTTCTTTCTCCCTCCTACCGACCTTCCTCCCGTTTTCTCACTTTATCTCCCTCTCTTCTGTCTGTCTCTTTATCAGGTCTGGCCGACATTATGAAGCGACTGCTGACCAAGTACGACAATCTGTTTGAAATCTCTTTCCCCTACTCCATGGGCTGGCACGGTAAGACAAAAAGCAGGAGAGTGGAAGGGTTAAAAAGAAAAGGTTTTGGTATAAATGTGATAACCTGTTTAAAGTCTCTGTTGTAGAGTGACAGACGGGGAGAGGGACAGATGGTGGGAGAGATTAAAGATAATTTTAATCTAAATACATGAAAATCTGTGGATGGATTGGTGGATTGGAACACAAACACTGCTACAAACTGGAGGCTGTTCACATATTACAGTGGGCCAGCTATAAACTAATTCACTTAGTCAGTTCGATACGTGAACGAGCGCCACTCACAGTCATCTGAAGGCAGTGGGCTCACCTGTGTCATAATCTGCAAAAGTCAGTCATGAAATATGTGAAGTTGAGTCTTTTCACAGTCAGGATTTTAAAAGACTTCTGGTGTTGTACCAAATTAAACAACAAGCGATAAAGAGGGAAGAGATGCATTAAAGTGCTTTCACACCTTACTTCAAGTCTGTCTTTACACCCTCCTCAGTCCTGTCTTTCCCTCTTTCTACACATTCTTTCTTTATCCTCCCTTTTCTCCTTCCTTTCCTTACTCCCTGAAGTCAGCATTCATTCTGTGTTGGGGGTTCTCTGCACATCTTCCACCATCTTCTTGTTTGCACTATTGGAGGCTGCAAACCAGTCAGTGCGCTCCAGTCTTCTCCTCAAATTTGACATTTGCTCATGTCCCGCACCAACATGGCATTAATATCACATGTGAATAATGATTAACTCATCCAATGTCATGGGAAAGATGTATGCAAGTTAAAGTGCAGCGTGCATTCTCTACAGGTTAGATAGCTCTGGCGGCAGGGCCTTCCATGCTTAAAAGAGAAAGCGACATGTCTTCTGCGTTCATTGATTTTTTTTCTTGGCCACCTGGGGCAGCATAACAAGCTGTAAACACACTGTTTGCATATTTTCACCCTATAAAGTTGTTATGGTTAAAAAGTTGGTATGAGCAAATGATGGCTTATTTACTCCTTGAGCAGATGTGTAGGAACACTAACATTCACTTGGAGTCGTATGTCTTTTCACCTGATGAATATTAATCCAACATTCACTCTCTTTTTAGCCCTATTTTGGTCTCTACCAGCTCCTGAGAGAAATATGTGGCTCTTTAGCTGCTAAATGCTCCACTATGTTCAGTAGCTAGTTGCTGAAAACAGCTGCCTGCTGCAATAGATGCTGATGAGAGCGTGGATCAAAACAGTAAAGTTGTGGGCCGTTAAACCGAAACAATGAGCTTAAAAATGCTAAAACGCTTTGTAGAGCTGAGAGGAACTGCAGAGTCAGGTGATAATTCTCTCTGGGCTCATCATCAATAGAGACACATTAGTCATTTGATCCATTGCTAATATAAAAATGATTGGATGCAGCTTTAATGTTAAGGTACCAGTGGTTTTAACCGCTGGAGATTTTATACTCGGAAGGAAAAGTTTCCCACTTTTATATGAGTTAGACTTATCTTTTCCTGCCTGTCCTTCCAGGTGCTGTTTGGATTTTCCCTCTAGGAGATGACTCACAAATTCATATCACCGGGGAGAGAAACTGAATCATCATTTTAGACCAAATGCGAGAATGTTTTGCTTCTGTTTGCTGAGCGTTTACTCGGCCTCTGGTGCTGAGAGAAGTTCTAATCTTGTTGTTTGAGCTCGAGAAATAACTGACATATCCGATGCGTGCATTTTACATCCCCAGCTTTATATTAATCTTAATAATTCAAAAATGTATTTTTGCCTCCAAATCATTCATTCCGATGTGTCTTTGTCTCATGGATGTGAAAAGTCTTGTATGAGGTTATCAAATATCTTTCATCTTTTTAAAAGAGCAAGAATTCACATCAGTTAGATACACTGGCTTTTAGTGCTGCAGAGGCATGATAGCTTGAGGGAAAAATGTTGTACAGTCTATAGTGGGATTATAATGTCATAGGGAATTGTATGTGGATTTCCTTTGACTATCTTATGAACGACTCAACTTTTTTCTTTTGAATTCACAGAACGCTTGATGTTAAAGAGCATAGCTTAAGTGAACATAAATTACTGAAGGAGTGACATAGTGAGTTGGAGATTAATTGCAGGTCATTTCCATAACTGTGGATTTAAGATTATAGTGATTTAAGCATCGTAAGTGAAAACATTAATCTACACTACATTATGTAGAAGTTTAGTTTGCTGTTTTCAATGTTTGTGACAGTTTAGCTTAACTAACTTTTCACCGTTGGGTGTCTGGATCTTGCACTCATTCTCCTGTAATTCCCATTCCTTTTGCATCAAAGCAAACCACAACAGTCAGAGGAAACGAAAGAACCAGTAACAAGAGCAAGCGAATAAGCAAGCGAACACACAAAAAATGCTGGGAAATGTTACCTCTTCAATGAGGGCCAAATTACCTTTTCATTTTGACAGAACATGCAGAGTGAAACGCATTTGCATGGATCTCAGACACTAAAATCCAAAATAAATCTATTTTGAAATAACTCGCATCACAGCAGTTGAGATGCGGGTATGAATCTTCTGAACTATGGCCAGGCAAGTGTTTAATTGGCTCTCTGCGAGGGAGCAGCTTTCACAAACACACACAAGACGGTAAGCTTTGTACGGAAAGGTGTTTGCCGTAAAGACAGCTGTTCCTCTAAAGCTCAGCGCAGGCATCGGCTGATATTTTACCTGTGCTGAGACAGTGAGGGAAATAGCTATTGTGAGCAGTGTCTGACAAACACCTCGCAGCGGGTTCAAACTGGAACAAAGGTTAGCAGGGTGCAGTGATGCGATGAGTGATGTGTGACAGAAAGGAGAGCAGTGTCATCACGGCTGAGTAGTCAGAGTGATCCTTGTATAAGCTAAAGGTTGAAGGTGCAATCCCTGCAGCAGCTGTGTCCTGCTGAGCTGTTTCAGAGAAATAAAACCTCACTGCTCCCTAACTGTACATCATTCTGAATAAGAATGCCTCAATCTGGGAATATAAACACCACAGCGTAGATGTAGATGCACCACCAAGACTCTCCCAGGCCTATGTCTGTGCTCCAATGACTTTCTGAACCAGCATTTTTAGCCAAGCTAGCAGTGTGTCTCTATGGGTGGCAATGTTGGTCTGTTGCTTGGTCAGCCGGTCCACCACTTTGGTCCAAATTGAAATATCTCAACAACCATTGGATGGATTGCCATGAAATTTTGTACAGACAATAATAATTCCCAGATGATGATGATGATGATGATCCCCTGAGTTTTCCTCAAGCGGCACTGTGAGCTTGATTTTTGTGGTTGAGATTGAAATGTCTCAACAAATACTGGGTGAATTATAATAACTTTGGTGATCCATTTTTATTTAGCACCGTCATCAGGTCAAAATTTGAATTTGTCAACGCTCAAATACCTGCAAAACTAATGACCTCCCCATCACCCTCAGCTGCACTGTGTGTTTAGTGCTAATTAGCAACTGATAGCATGGTAACACGTTAAAGATGGAGAACATAGTAAACATTATACCTGTTAAACATCAGCATGTTAGTATTGTACTTTGAGCATGGTCACACGCTAAAGTTAGCATTTAGCTACAGCTGTGCATATGTACAGCCTCACAGAGCCACTAGCATGGCTGTAGACTCTTAGTCTTGTTCAGACACAGAATCTCACAGTTTGTTTTGAATTAAGTTGAACTTTCATAAAAATCTTTAGCTTTTAAGACCTTCTGCACTTTCTTCAACATAGACCAACGATCACCACCTGGGAGAAAAATCTTAACAAGGGCAACCTACTCAATAGTTTTGATGAAATCAGCTCATCAGGCTGTATGTATACCTCTTTCTAACCAAGTGCTGATCACTTTAAGATCGTTGCTTTTGTGCTTGAGAGCAAGTTTTTTTTTTCTTCTTCTGTTGTTTTGTCTTTTTCTACTTCTCCAATTCCAAATTATGCGCTGTTTGTGATCTGTTTCATCTTTCATGAACAGCCTCAGGCCAATGAGGTGTGCATAGTCTGACTAAGAAGGACTAACGACGAGGTAATCTTGTTTAATTAATCCGCAGCTCCACAGTCAGGAAGTAACTAATCCAAATTTAAGATGTTGAAGAGAGGCAATTTTTGAGCCATGATTATATTTTCTCAAATCCATTTCAGAGAGTGAAGCGCTATAGCTTTGTGAACACCTGCCAGTCTGTTTTGGGTTTTTTTGTTCAGAGGCAGGCAGCCCACATGAAAGATAGTTTCTCAAAAAGAGAGATGATACACTCAAACTGTAGTGTGGAGAAAAGGACAGAGGGCATGAGAGGAGGGCACCGTCATCAACTCACTTTCTGCTTTTTATTTTATCTGATATCAGATCTTTGAAGTAAAATCTCAGGCTAAAGTTGCCTGTGGTGAAGGCTCCTACAGGTCTCGCGTTAAGTTTCGGCTTTAATCTTCTAGTCTGTTTTATTCCTTAAAAACTCATGGGTCATGTCACAGCAATGTGTTGAAGGTTATAAGCTGGTAGTTAGTCAGTTCACCTTACTCTCTGCGCCTAACAGAATGATTTTTTCCAATACAAGTAGGGAAAACATCTACCAAAGAGGGAAATACATTTTTTTCAAAGTGAAAATACTCTTGAATACAATAAAATCAGGTTTTAGGATTGCATACACGAACTTATGTTTTTTACTACTGCATACACACCAAAACAGTATTCATTAAAACATACAATACAAGAAGATGGGGTAATATTACACACATGCCAGTTTCACACTACCTCCCTCTTTTTCTGAGTTTTCAGACTACACCTACCTAATTATCTGTGAAATATTACAGTTTGGTTTATTAGCACCCTCCTATTTCCCGTTATTCAAAACCGTGGTAGAGCGGGAGGAAAGTGTCGAGGGAGTGAGAGATGCTGGGCGGAGATTAAGATGAGGAAGAGGGAGACCAAGACCAAGACAGAGGTGACGCAGCAAATTTAATATTCACTTTGGTATCAAACGTTAAATGCAATAAACTCCACCACTGCACCGCTTCACCAGTGGATCAATTACTATAATTTGCCCCGTTCACACCTGTAGTGTGAATAAGAGCTAAAAATGAAAAGCGTGTTATTTCTCGCTGTTGCAACAAATAGTCCAAAATATTCACTGCCGAAAGCTGTTTTGTGATCCTCCTTAAAAAAATAGATTTTTTTCTTGCAACACATAACATGTTGCCCATCCTTATGAACTGTTACTACTTTCCCAGTGTTTTCCATTGCTCTTCTTGAAGTTGATGGAGTACTTCCGACCGTTATTTTAATTGGTTGAAGAACTTTCAACTCCCAAAATAATGGTATTATTTTAACTTGATCAAGGGGGATTAAGGGAAAAGGAGACTGCTGAGATTATAATGGATGTGCTGTGGTGTCTGTCACACATACACACACACAGACATACTGCGCGCGCACTGACCGCCTAATTTGGAAACGCGCACTCACATCCGCGTACACGCACACACAGACCTGGCCCACATAATGAGTTGCGTTATCTCCCCATCTGTGTTTGTGCTTTATTTTAGCTCATTTAGAGGCAGCCAGCTTTTATTTAGGGCTAGGCTTATTAGTGGCAGCATGGAGATAGGAGTGGTTGGACGGTGTTTGAGTCACCAGGGAAATCATGGATTGGATAAAGGTACCTGCTTATTCCATCAGGATTAAAACACACAACACATTACAGACTGGGACACACATGGAGACAGGTGGACATGTAAGGACACAGAGAGGGTACAGCCATAGCAGGGCTACACACTAAAGAATTAATTGGTGGTCCCCTATCCAGGAATATCTGTAAGTTTTTAAAATATGCACTTTCTTATATGCTCACACACACATGCAGCAGCACAAACACACCCAAAAACAATTTAAAAGTGTATAATTGTCTACTAATAGGAGCATCCGTCTCTATTCATTCCTTATCTGGACTCTTCAGTCTTTTCTTTGTTCTTCCTTTTTCTTTTACCATCCATTAGTTTCCTTTATGTCGACCTCCCGTCGTCTCTATCTGCATCTGATCAGCCCCCATTGTCTGGAAACTGGTTCTAAAGGAAAAGCTCTTATTGTGATACAATGTCTCCAGGGATCTGTTTTATTTCTTTTGTGTGTTTTTTTAAGAGAGAAATGTTTCTACTTCTACTTCTGATCACCTCATTACCTTCCACTAAGATCAGAAAGCAACACAGGCAAACAAAGAAGGTATTTAAATGTTAAATACAGTCACAAATCACTGAAAGTGTAGCTTTGGTAATGAACCTCTTGAGAGGATTTAGAGACTTGTGTAATAATGTAATTTTTCTAGCAGTAATCTGCAAGCTTTGTCAAGTCAGACATGGACATTGTGATAAATTAAAGGAAAAAGCTGAATGAAAGAGAAGAAAAACACGATGAATGCAGATGCTTCCATAGACGGAACGAGCGGTCTCTGGATGGTTTGATGAGCATGACAGTGGTATGAATCATGTGCTGTGGCCTTCACAGTCACCAGGTCTCAACCCAGTTGAACACCTCCAGAAGATTTTGGCACATTTTCAAGTTACTTTTGTCCCTGCTGGTGCTGGAGTATTCACAATATATTGCCTAAAATCACAATGTCCTCTCAGAGGATATTCTTTATATTCTGTACAACATACAACATTCTCTATCCTGAGACCCCTGATTTAGACAAAGAAAAACTAAAATACTAAAACTTTAATGGCAAAAAAGAGGGAAACATATTCCCCTCAGCGTCAAATTTAATTTGTACATTTCTCTTTTGGCTGTTTATCTAATTTTGGATTGGATTTCTTAGCGGCCATAATAGAAAACAATCAGTGAAAGAATGGGACTCACAAAAAACACTTTGTCACAGTAAGATCTTTATTTTTTATTACACTTGTAAGATTATTGCTCTATTTCCCACAAAGTAAACGATGGCGGCTTCTTTAATTTACATGATTAGCTAACTGATAGGGAGCTGTCTGGTCTGCAGCCTAAAGGCATTAATGAGCAGAGGGTCTTGTTGATGCGGTGTGGATGGCAGAGAGATAAATGAGCTTGCTGTGTCCTGGCTATGCATAGTCTTAATTAGCCTTTAGTGTTTGATTGTGCTGTCATTCTGTTTGTGTGTGTGTGTTTACCTGTCCTCCAGTTTTGTATTCAGACATTTATGGTAAGTGTAGACATATATTTACCAATATATTGGTAATATATTATACCAACCACTTTGTGAGTTAGTGTTGAACCCTATGTGAGAGATAAGTCCTCGACCAAGTCCTTTATTTTCTATATCAGATCACCTTATACCTTGGTCACCTACCACAGACATCCTTTTTATTCCAGGTTTGTTTTCAGTCAGCTTAACTCGTGTTTTGGTGAGACTTAACTGGTAACATTGCACGAAGAGAAGTATTGTTGCCATGGTTACCTGCAGTTTAATATATAATTTAATAAAACACTGATGTAAAACAGTGTTTAAACTGTTGATGGGAAATATGCCTGGCATCCTGTTGTACAATTTTACTGGGCAATTACACGCAAGTATGTGTACATATAACATTATTTAGAAATATTCTCAAAGTAGATCAGTAGGCAAGGACAGGGTATCACATGTAAGACCTGTCAACCAGCCATCAGGGTGAAGAAAGCCTCTGATCGACTGGATGAGTAAAGCTGGCTTGTTTCTCCAGTCTAATGTCTCCCTCTCTTTATTCAGGTGCCCCGACTGGCCCCCATTTAAAGGAAGACAACTCTCATTGGCAGCTGCATGCTCACTACTACCCTCCTCTGCTGCGTTCAGCTACAGTTAAGAAGTTTATGGTGGGGTATGAGATGCTTGCCCAGGAGCAAAGGGACCTCACCCCTGAACAGGTGAATATGTAGCATACACATGTGCAATACACAACACAGAGACTGACATGTATGTTCTGCAATGCACAGTACATGTTGTAGATAAATACATAGTACAAAATATTTTCATTGAACCTGATGAGATTACAGTTACATAGCATCAAGTTGATGTTTTTATCCAGAGCTTCTTGTAGTAAGGGAGTGGTGGAGACTCACAGTCATAATTTATCCAGCAGCCTTAGAGATTAATCTTGTGACCTTTAGTATGGGGATGTCTCTTCAATTTTTGTATTATTCATGTCTTAATTCTACTGATTTTGAGTAGTGAGATTTGAGATATGATGTTAGGGGATTTGTTTTCACTCCCGGCCATCAAAGGCCCATCACTAAAACCTGACCCTTTTCCAGCATACTAATTATAATGCAAAACCAGGACTGCAGTGGATTCGCTCTCTGTCCCTGCATCTGTCTTTAAATCCGTATAAAAGCTTGGCGCTGCCGTGTTCTTGTAATTTTAGGCTGCTGAGAAGCTGAGGATCCTACCAGAGGAGCACTATAAAACCAGGGAGAACCAAGAAAAAGGAGGAGGAAAAGACAAAGAAGAGGGAGGAAAGTCAAAGTGAAACGACCTGTGTGATGCTTAGAAGAGAAGGAGAAATACAGCTTAATTTAAACCACATTATACTTTTTGGCAATTTATATATTGCTTTTGTTTTGGAAGTACTGTAAAAATAACATTTAAACTTAACAGTAGGAAACTTCTCCGAACTGGTGCAACATGTTAAGGGGCCTTTAAGATATTTTTACTTGAACGCTAAACAGTATATGTATATATTTTTGATACATTTCTATGTACATAAAGCTGGTACTGGGCGCCTTACTGCAATTATAAAATGGACTTCAAAACAAAATGTGCTGTGGAACCCGTCCTCCATGTTTCAGAGAGATAATGAGAGAACATTCGTCTTTTCTTCCCCGCTGTCCCTTCTGTTGAATTTAAACAAACTTTGTTTGTTGTTCGGTTATGTTGGAAACCTTTCAACTGCAAAGCTTTTTTTCCAACGACATTACGAGTTATTTGTTATTCAAATGAATGCCTTTGTTTCTTGCAAATGTTTTCACATGGAAAATAATTCTTGAATTGGTTAACTGTTTGACAGCTTTCAGCCTCAAAGGTGTGGCAGTGTAATCCTTAATTTCATATAGAAAATCAGTGATTTAACAGATGCCATGAGTCAGTATTATCCTGAGTTAACATCACGTTTACCTTCATGGCATTCACAACACCACAGTGTTTTTGGACATGAACAACACCATATTCTGTTAGAATACTGAAAACATATTGATAATAAAGTTGGAACATGTTTAGAATTAAATACAGAATATTTGATATACTTTGGCGTATGGTATGTACATTACACTACCGCACTGACAGATGTGTTAATTACACTTACTCACTACACCCGCCAGTGATGACGCAAAATGATGCTTAATCATAAGTGCTCCAAACAAGATAAGGGGTAGGGAGTAGCTAATTAATGAATGAGGGAGTGATTTGGAACAAAGCATGGGTTTGAATATTTCAGCAGCACGGAGAGAGAGACTGAGAGAGACCTGAGGTGAATGTTTCAGCACCACAGGCAGAGATAGAGACTATATGCATATTTTGACAGGGTCAATATGTTAAAAGATAGGTTCACATTTATTTGAAGTGTATAATAATAGGTACATGCCCATATGTACATTGAAAGGGTTATTCGTTGCTGTAATTGTTTTCCTTGTCCACACTAGCCGCAAAGCGATCCCTCCTAAAGTGATTTCAATGTAAGTGATGTGGGACAAAATCCACAGTCCTCGATGTAAATTCAGCTGAAGCCAATATGAGGCTTCAGCAGTCTTTTTTAGTACAGATGAGTGCCTCAACAGACAGTGTTTGCTTACCGAGCCACAGCAGAGGGACAGTGACACAAAAAGGGAATTTTGTCAGACAGAAATTTTGAAAGACGTCCGCTTGATATTGCTGCACTCTGCAATGCATTTTTACAAAGAACATGAACTGTGGATTTTGTCCCACATCTCTTACATCAAAATTACTTTAAGATGGGATGTCTTTGTAGCCAGTATGACCGGGAGAAAAAATTACAATGAGCAAAAAACTCTATGGGTATGTGAGTATTGTTTAAAGACAACAAGCCCCAGACTTAGTTTCCACTGGTGGGAGGATGTGACTCTTTCAGTTCGCAAAGCTGACAGCTGGAAGACCATACAGCAGAGGCTTTTGAATTTACATTTGTTCCACTTGGGTGTGTACATGCAATGTTGGTAATTACTTCATTATAACTAACCACTACAAACTTCTACAAAGATGTACGCAGGGATTAAATGAAGACTCCGTTGCAACTAATAAAAAGCCTAAAGGGATCACTGAAAGCCTTTGTCCCGGCATAATGTACTCACTGGAGAGGGGGTGGACAAAGACCCAGTAAACTAGAGGATTCATGCGGATTAAGATACTTGCATCCTACAGCCATATGGCATTAACTACAAGTGAATGGCTAAAAACAAACTGAACATTCACTTGTGTTCATCAGGTGATTGTAAACCATGCAAATAAAAATGCCAAGTTGGTTCTTGACATGTTAGATGAGGTGTGCTCTCACTATGACGACAGCAGATGGTAGTGTTGCTCAAAAAGTGAGGAAGATGACCTGGATTAAGGCTGAAAATCTGACTCTGCTTTAGCCTATATACCAGTACCATTAAATGCAATCTCCCCTTTTTATCGACTGAACTAAAAGCTTATACACACATAGTTAACTTTTTCTCTCTCAGCAGGAAGGTCAGGGTCAGCTACAGAATAGTACCCCAAATAGGTGCTCAGTAGTTTACTTCAGCAGGCTATTTACAGTTATGAGGCAGTGTGTCCTGGAGCGAACAGATGGGCTTTATATCTATAAATGCCACTCTGCTGCACCCAATAATTCTCAGTGTCGACATTCAGTGTTCAACTTCGTAAACACATGGTTACGGTGTCACAACATGACCTGCGCCTCTTTACTTCATGAACATCACTGCCTTTTCAGTAGAGATAATAGCCGATGTTGTGTAGCAGTGCTAAATAATGGCTAATTAATAAATCAAAACACTCAAATTGATGCATGTGATGAGAAAACTATAATTTCATGATCAGGCCGGGGGTTTTCCATCATGATGCAGTAAGCAAGTATGTGTGTGCCTAAACTAGTAAGCAGGCGGTAGAATTAGAAGCAGTGGCAGTTGATGAGACCGGGTGATGTTACAAAAGAGAAGAAGAAGAAGAAGAAGAAGAAGAAGTTCATCCAGGACACAAGAAGCCATCCATTCAGTTTATCAACAAATTCATAAAAATGAAGTTTTTGATGTGTTTGAATTAGCCTACACAGGTTTTTGACAGACTGGAATGCCGCACGTTGAACATCTGTATTTAAATTGCAAACACACACACACGCACACACTAGAACTAGGGCCACACAGGGTCAAGGTAGAGTTAGAAGTAGTTTTATGTTGAGGTTAGGTCAGGATACGGAAGGGAGAAAGTTGGGGTTAAGCACTTAGTCATGATAGTTGCTGGTATCAGCGAGGGTCCTCACAAGTATAGAAGTATAAACCTGTGTGTGTCTTGTTCATATTTTATTTTATATCTATACCAATTTAAGCTCCAACTGCCTGTCAAATTAGTCAGATGGTAAGGATTGGTAAGGACCATATGGCCATTTCTCCCAAAACTACTTCTTAAGTTTTATTTTCTACCTTCCAGGAAGCCACTGGTTTCACTTCATTTCAGTATAATCAACTCTATTTTCGTGTTGGCACAGGGTGCCTGCTGGGGGGCACTGAGGTCATTTCCTCGACTGCGCAGGTTTGGTATCTTGGGGACTCGCCGTGCGCCACAGTGGGGGGGGGGAAGAGGCGCGGTAGAGGGTGTGTGATGCCAATCCAGCAGCGCACTGCCATCTCGATGCCAAGAATGAGTTGGTCTTGCGCGGACGCATTAAAAACAGTTCACACAGCCCAGTGAAAAATCGTAGATCAATTACAACTTCTCTCTCCACTAATAACTCCACCTGGACCGTCCGTTCTTACCAATCCTCCATCCAAAACACCAGGTAACCGGGGCAACAGCTGCACGCGTCATCTTCTTTTTAATGAGTCTGTGTCCCCGGAGCTCCGCATTTTTAATTACAATACAGGTAGACGTGTGGCTGTGATCACTAATATGATGTGATAGAGACTGTTCAGGTTAAATTTTACACTGATGTTCCCAGAAACTAAAGTGTTATTTTAAAAATCCTAATTTATTTGTGGATCATTACCAGGATATGTGGCAATATGAAGATAAAACAGGCGATTATTTTGTTTGTCAGCAATCATTTTTGCATGTTAAACAGTCAAATCTAACCCAATTAAACTTTAAAAGGAATTTCAGGTGTAAGAAAAATACATACAAGCAACAGTAAAACATGAAAAAACTAAACAGTATTTTCACTTCTGCTTTCATTTTATTTGTGGCACTAGTCATGCACTACAGATGGTTATTGTGATGACAAATAGCGCACTATACGCACAGAAAACATGATGACCATGGGATTTTCAACATGTCCAACGACGTGAATTCAATTTAAAAAAAAGTCGTCTTCTGCTCTTGTTTGTAGATTTGACCTGCAGGTAACAGACAACAAAGCTTCCTCTGAGGAAAACTCTCCACAGGATTCTCAAACTTAACACTTAAATAAACTGTGATATTCAAACTAATGGATTATGTCAAGTAGCCTACTGTATGTTTCAGGTTTCTTCAAGTTGATCTTGAAATGTAATGCAACGGGTAACTTGTATATTATTGGAAAATCTGGGGATTTATCTTTAGAGTAGATGTATGAGAAGCATGATTAGTCAGTATATATTACCCATCTTTTTTGTTTTTAATGCTCAGAGTTTATTAAAAGCCAAAAGTCATTTAACTTACGTAGAAGGTAGACAACAGCAGAGGAAAGAAGTAGCAGGTGTTGGACACTCTGCACGCTTGACTTTTAAATAATTGGAAATACATAAGAAGAGACATAAGAAATGAAATCACGAAATCACGAGGTTCTTGTGTTCTTGAATTCACGTGTCAAAGAGTATCCAGCTGGTTTGAGAGAGAGAGGGCAGGACTGACCTCTCATTCAGCAAATATTCTTTGTTCATATCCTTGTTTCATAACTGCAGGGTGAAATAATACAAGCAGCAGAGAAGAAAGGATGTAGTAAGGACAGTGACAGAGGTTACAGACCGTGACATGTTGTATACAATGCTGTATAATTTACAACATTGCAGACTGCTATTGTTAGCCGCCAGCCATGCTAGCTCCTGCAGATTATGTTTACAACCCTGTTCATGTTATTTCCTGTCCCCTCCTGCTTATGGCCAGACCACACCAGTAACATTCACCCGGTGGATCAACTACTTTAACTGGAATGTACTCAGGTTAGCACAGGGTGGGATCAACCTAATACACAAAAACAAACAGAGAAATAATTTAACATTTCTCAGATCTCAGTTACTGCTTATAAAAATGTACCTATGGGCACACGAGAACACCAACTTTAGTAGAATGTCATCTCCTACTGTAAAATTGTCCCCTTCCTTCCCCACCTGACAGTACTCACTTACTAGACTTACTGCTTTGAGGACCTAATGATGCTCACCTGTTTTCACTATCACTAAATGAAGTGCACCGACATCACAACAGGACACCAGAAAACATCAGACATTACCAGGCGGACCCCTTCACACAGATCAGAGATAGAACTACACAACTTAAACAAAGTTGTGCTCTGCTGTTTGTATGTAACCTGACTGATTAAGTGAAATACTGACTGGACTTAATGTCTTAAACAAGAAAAAAGGCTTCACACTCAGTTACTGTTACGACTACACATTAGACTCACATCAAGTCAAGAGGGAGTGTTTCTGCTGTTGGCATTTTTCTGTAAATACTGGGTTTTGTTTACCCCGTCTTGACTTGAATATGAAACTAAAGTAGTTCTGACTCCTTGTTTCTTAGAATTGCATCACTTAGTCTGACCTCACCTTTTTATTTCTCCCAGATCAAGAGGAACCTTTTACTCAATTCTGGCTTCCAAAACCCACTTTCAGCACATATTTAATAAAGGTGAATTGAACTTTTATCACACGTGAACATTGGGTCACATCTGACTTCATCTCCTCTGCTGATTTTAATGTCTTGTTTAAGGCCTGGCCTCATCCCACAAACACATAAGACTGAACATTTTGTGTTCCGCACTGATAGCCTATATGCTATCTTTGCAAGTATTTTAACGAGGTTACATAATGAAAAGAGCACCAGTAAGTCCTTTTTTAACCTCCATTATGCATTTCTTTGCTGCTTCCCACCCAGCAAGATAGTTCTTTTAATGAACAAATTTATCTCCTTTTCCACAGACCGTGTAGCATTTTTTTTATCAGCCACCCCTTTTATCCATTATTTCTTGACTTTCTAGTGGGCTACACACTAAGGGCAATATCACTGTTGTATTTAAAGAAGAAAAAGCAGAAGCAGCCGGCACTGTCATTGTTAATTAGAAAAAATCTATTTCCATCAGCCTCTATCGCATCTTCTTTTTATTGATACACCAGCTAGTCCCCCTCAGGCAAGCATAAAAACTTTTCTGCAGTATTTCAGCCTTTTTTGGGAGGGGGGAGTCGAATATCTGGCAAGTACATCAAAAAATGGTGGATAGAGGTGCACTTGCAATGGCACATGGGCAATGACACACATCAGCCACACCATTTTCATTATTTATACTGCTACTACTTCCAATGAAGCTCAATCTCAGTTTCTCCATAAATATTAATATTGATTCTAGATTTTGTTTAAAATATACAGTTGAACAGTAAAGATGTGCAGGTATAGTTCACAGACCGAGAGGTTCTTTGATGGCATGGATGTTGGTGAGAAAGTGTGTGTGTGTGTGAGTGTATAGCCCTTTTTATGTACTGTGACAGACCTCATTCATTCAGGTCAATATTTATCCAGTCCTCCAGGCTCACCGTGAATCCTCTTCTCATCTATTTCATCACTCCTGCGGGACTCTCTGTGCGCGTGTGTGTGTTCAAGATATATATTTCTCCACACAGATAGCGAGGAACGTGTGTGTGTGTGTGTGTGTGTGTGTGTTTGTGTGTAACCCCTGTGTATCTCCTCACTGGCAGAGGAAGGAGGAGAGTTTGGCTCCTTTGCCAAATTCTTGTTGCTTGTTTTTTCCAGCACTGTTCTGGTAGAGAATTGTTCTCCCAATGCAGCTAATGATGCCAAATGTGCTTTATGAAATCTGATTAGTAAGATTTGCATCCTCGTCCTCAGTGTAACAACATGTTGTGCGGTTTAAAAAAAAAAGTTGCATATGGCAAGCTATTTTAACATTCAACAAGTGATCACAGAGGGCGAACACAATATCATGCACACCTGTATGAATACAATACAATACACTGTGGAGCTTACTATGTCACACTGACATTGTATCAGAGAGGCACTGACATCTCTGAGGCTGCAGTTTGTGGCATTTGATTGTACGTATTATTAGGTGTTCACGATTTTGTCCTCTCGCCTCAAAGGAAACAGCAACTTGTGGACTTCAGTATAGTGGTGGTTTAAATGGAAGACAAATACATGAGACAAATATGGGTTGGGTTATACTATAATTTGAAGAGGTTTTGTGAGAAATAAGTACGTCATTTTGTTCCCTTTATGGTGGGTTGTTCAAACATACTTCTGCACAGCCACATACACCTGCACACACACACACACACACACACACATGACATTTGTTCATGAAGTCATTTTACAAATATCCTGAACCCTTAAATCACCCAAAAAATGTGGTCAAAGTATTTTCGAAGACATTTGTTATTTTTAACTAAACAAGTAACATGACGAGGAGTCTACAGCCATACTAGTGGCTCTTACTGTAGAGGCAAGACTGCAGGATACAAGTACGAACTTGAAGTAACTTGAAAAGCTTTAAAACATTGTGTTGGAAGTGACAAATAAGAAGACTCAGCTACAAGCTAATCTGCTTAATCAGGACTGTGTGGTCGTAGATGACGGCTGATAAGTAAATAGGTTTCCAAGACTTCTATAAAGAAAGCATACACAACATGCACATCACTAATCATTCACCTTCTTCTGTTTCCCATGCATCTTTTCAGAAGTTAAGCCAAATACCAACCCTGTCACACAGACATAATACTGTCAATCATACTGGTCCAATTTGCACCTCTGATATGCTGACCTTCTCGGTTCACTGAGGTTGTGACAGTCAAGGTGACAGCAGTTTAAAAGGATTTATTAAAGAATTTTGAACCAGAACTTCTCTTCTCCTGTACTGTCCTCTCCTCTGAGATAGATGCAGGCAGAGCTAACAGCTCAGTAGACTCCAATTAGAGGGAGGCGTGAGCGAGCCTCTCTCCTTCTAATCTGTAACCTCACTGGCTGCCACGGAGCCCAAGATGGGAAAGAGGGAAGAGAGGGAGGCAAGAGAGCAAGAGATATGGGAAGAAACAGAAGATGGAGGAGGGTGTAGCGGCGTGATGCGAGGACATCACAGAGTGACTTAATTTGAATTTGAAAGAAAATTATTTAAAACATCCACCCTCCGCAAGCTACAGCCTCAGAAATTATCATAGCGGTATCATGGCCTCTCTGGCACAAATCCCAGCAACAATTTAATGTTATAAAAGGTTGTTTATTTCAGGACTATTGTACTGTATTGCATTATATTGTAGGATGTTCCTGCAATTTGTTTATAGCCTGAGTGCCTTCTTTTTGAAGCTCTGACACAGCGCCCTCCCTCCATCTGTGTACCCCGACTAGATCCACCATGCTCCCTTTGCACTTAGTGTACCACTTCATCTTCAACTTTAGCTTTAAACCACAGCTCTGACATGTCATTGCCTTATGAAGTTGCTTTAGCCATCCATTTAGCAAACTGCCTACCTCAGTCCTGTTTCTGTAAGTCCAATATTCACTCTCCTTTTAGCTCTGGTTTGCTCTCCACCAACTCCTGAAAAACATACTGTATGTGGGCCTTTCTTCACTTGCTAGTTGCTAACTTTGTTCGACTGCTGTACAGTTCTCGGCAAGTGTACAGTGGGGTTTTTTTCCAGCTGGGAACAAGGTTGATAAGAGAAGAATTTGTGGGCTAGAAATCTGCAGAGAATCTGCAAAAGCTGCAGAGTTGGGTGATAAGTCTCTGTACCTCAATGAGTGACCCATTTCAAATTACACATAGTCGTTTGTTCCATTGCTACTATAAAGATATAGATTAGTAGAGCTGTTAAAGTATCGTAATTGTATTATTTGCATGGTGGGATGTTGTTGCTCATTGCTCTGTGTAGCGGCTTGCGACCTTTCTGGCTGACAATGCAAATACAATCGGTTCAAAGCAGAGATGTCTCACAGGAAGTGATGTGCTTTCTGACATTTTTGTAGATGCATTGAAATCAACAGTGAAACGATGAAACAGTAGTAGACTTTTCAACTTTGCAATGGCTGATAAGACAAATGACAGACTTTGGTACAATCTTCTGTATTAATCTTAAGAAAAAGATTCAGAACAAACTCAAAATGAGGGAGAGACAGAAATCAGTCAAAAACAAAAATAAATATTGGTTAAGAAGCCTTGCAATAGTAGACGCAAATAAGGGATTCATTTATTTTGGGCAAATTTTGACATATTATTTGTATTACAATTTTTTTTTCTTTGACTGTATACAGTGATGTGTCCTTCAACAATGTAGCTATGTAGTAGCTGGGTAGTCTGCTTCCACTAAACATAGCCCTGAGACATCGGATTCTGCAGAATTGAGTCTCTGAGACAATTAAGGCTTAGTAAGGGTTAGCTCATCAACTATTAGGCCTTCACAGCATATACCCAGACATGTCACCTTACTGCACTCCTTTGTTTTAATACTTAATTGCAATGTTTCCTTCATCATCTTCCAGAGAATTGTTTCCTTCAAAGTCCATTGCACAGCTTCATACATTTTATACAAGTTCAATTTAGAAATAATTAAAGAAACAAAACAAAACAGAAAAAATAAGGGGGGTGGATGGGGTAGGCTAGGCGAGGGGGCATTGGGATTGGGGATGGAGGAGGAGTACCAGTTTATTGCAGATCTTGGGTTAGATTGAAATAATGTTATTTTATGGAGTCTATCTTTGGGGTAAATCTTATGTGTGATCTCTGATTGTAAAGGTTAATTTTTCCATGTCCAAAATTTGATCTATTGTTGATAGCCATAAATTTAGCTTTGGTGGATTTGGCTGTTTCCATGTCCTTGTCACCTGCTTCATGGCCGTCACACGCAATATGTTAAAGAGATGCACGTCAGCCGATTTTATCTTTCCTAGTAAATTAATACCCAAAATATTTTCTAGTTTCAGAGGTTCTTTGAAGTCAAAAAATATACTTTATGGTTTTCTCAACCTCTTCCCAAAATGGTATCAGTATTGGACACGAACTACTACTACCTTACTGCACTCCTGAGAAAACTCTGGAGAGAAGGTACAAGGGATTTATCTTTTTATCCGAAAAGGCAACTTAACAGCTGTAAACTTGAAAACAAACTTTCCCTTGTGTGCATCACTTGTGCATCTTTTTTTAATTCTCAGACCAACCACGAGTTAACTCTGCCTTGGAGCACCATTTCAAATCAGATCAGCAGCAGAGTTCAAATAAAGCTGAAAGTGTTCGCAGTTGGCTCCTGCAACCACGCAGCGCTGGTATAATGGAATAATGGGAGTAAACAGAGAATTGTCTCTTCTTGACATGGGGAGGCTCTCTAGTGAGCAAAAATTATGATTCAAATGCAACCAAAACATTAAAACACCACCACAACACTGCCTTTACTGCCTTTACATCTATCTATCTATCTATCTATCTATCTATCTATCTATCTATCTATATTAACTTAGTAAAATCAAACTTTCTTGCATGCATCATTCTCCTCTGTCAGAGTTTTTCAGGCCAACCATGACTTCATTCTGCCTTAGAGCTCCATTTTAAAATCAGACCAGCAACAGACTTCAAACAAGGCTGAAAACTTTCACAGTTGGGTCCCGGAGTTGTGCACGGCTGGTGTTATGAAAATGAACAAAGAACAATATCTTTCATGGCATGGGGAGACTCTCCAATGTGACAAAGAAAAAAAAACACTTTGAAAACAAGACACACCCCAGAGGCAGTGTTATTACTTAAACTGAGCAAAAACCATGGAAAAACCCATGGTGTGGGCCCACTTCATTCTACATGTCTGCGTCTGCTCGGTGTGGAGCAGAGATATGCAAATGAACAACAGAGGGCAGTAAGAGACTTTTAACTAGCAACTGTGATGTACAAGACACATTACAGGTAACATCAATAACAAAGAATCTGTGTAACACTCATGTGAAATGAATTCCTCCATTAGCACTTGAGCGTCTGTTAAAATGCTGATAAGTGAAGAAAAGGAACTTGTGTTGCTGTGTCAGTCTGACGGCAGGACGTGCTGAATAAAGCTTCTCTGGATAAATAAGATGCAGACCCATTTGAACCGTGTGCATTTGGAGGTGAGTGTGAATATCATAATCCTATTCTATTCTTTGTATTATAGTGTATTCAACTGTAGTCTATTGAATTTCAAGGCTAAATATTTATCTTAAAGGCTGCTAGGAATTGCCAAGGGTTTAATTGTGAATGAATCGCTACAAATATGTAATACGTTAAAAAGAGCTAATTTAGCACATCTGGTGTGGCAGCAAGGCTAGCAATGGATACGAACCATCTTCAGATATTGTGTGAATGCTCTCAAGTGCATGTTTTTCTGTTCTTCCCATTTTGCTGATATTACATGAATGCAGCATAACGAAAGACACCGCTGACTTGCGTTATGGGAAGTGTAGGATCCAGTGTTTTTGAAGCATGACCCATGCAAGGGACTAAAGTCAGGATATTGATTCAGACTGTTCTTTTTCAGTACATATTACCTCCGACTGCTCACTTTCACCTTTTTGTACTTGCACAGTTTCTTCTCCCTCCATCTTCATTTCCCCCTTCTCTTTCCCTCTCCATCCCTCATTTTATCCTCCTTTCTTATTTCCTCTTATCCTCATCCCTTTATCCTCATCTTTTTTATTCTTCTACATCCCCCCATTTCAATTTCCACCACCTCCCTCTTCTATCTCCTCTTTCTTATTCTCTCCT
>NTHP01000064.1:1057189-1068385 GCA_003416845.1 Oplegnathus fasciatus
AACATTGACAAGAGAAACGGATACAATCGATAGCCCCACGGGGCCGCGTAGGAGTTTCATAGCTACCAAGAGAATTAGCAAGCAGATGGATTTCAGAGGCTGAATATTAGCTGCTATAGCTCAGCACAGACCCAGACTCCCTTAACTCCACTTCATAAAACAGTAGAGAGGGCTGTTGGATTAGAATATGTATTAGTGTCTGCAAGATAAACAGGATAAACATGCAGCTTTATCTCAAAATCTCCACACTCTCATTGGAGAGGGAGAGAAATGGTAAGATCTGGAGAGGAGACAGATATGTCTGTATTACACCATCAGATATTTGAAGAAAAATGACACAAATGTTACTTTAGTAGATAATGAAATACACACACACACACACACACACACACACACACACACACACACAGGTTGCAAGTGATAACCTCAATGCTGGTCAAATCAAGATAGGAAAGATTGAACGCCGTAGGACTTCTGGAATCAGCCTCCAGGTCTCTGGGCCACAAGAAAAAACAACAAACAGTCTTTTATCCTGTTTCCCATAACGTTGTTAAGCAAACACTTGTTAACCTGTGCTGTCCACTGCTGTTATGTGGATGTTATCTTGCTGGCCACTCTGTGTTGTTTATTGTACCATTCATTGTCTGGTAGAATTTGTTTTACCGTAGCAGTTCTCTAAAGCGAGCAGATGAAACCCAATTTTACCCCATGGGGACAATCTGATTACAGTTTTAATTCCCAAATGTAAATCTATCTTCACTATCTGGTGTGGAAAGATCATGAAAGGCTCTGCGCTCTTTGTCTCACATAAAAGAGGGGATGTGCGCTCGCTGTGAGCGGCTCCCGCATATGTTTCAACCCACCATGTGGTCTTCACCATGCGCGATAAATGAAATCACACTCAGGATACACTGAGCAAACATTTCTCATCATCTGATATTTTTTGTCTATCTTTGAATGTTGTTTAACCCTCCTTTTTCCCCCCCTCCAACACCCTGTAGGGACAAAACAAACACACAAACGAAAAAAAAAATCAATTGAAAAATAACAGGATGGACTATTCCCTTCACGTAAATGTAAAACCTTTTTTTCATTTGAATTCTTCTGCAGTGTGAGAAATGTGCAACTGATCACGTTAATGCAGCCAAATTGTGCCACGTGAATGTAAATGTTAAAAGTTGAAAAGCGAAAGTTTGTTCAATAATCCACCAAAATCCTTTTAAACACAAATGGATGTAAAATGGTCCTGGTGTTTCTACTGTAATTAACAAAGTGATAAACGTGCAGAGGTGAAATAGGAGGCAAAGTGTTTATCAATCTTAATGCAGCAACAAAGAGGAAGCCAGCCTTCGGAAACGCATTATTCTTCTCGGCTTGGCCAAGGACAGGAAGTCTATTTCACCCGCTGCTGTTGTGACAGCATGCCAAACACATTGTTTGAGTATTTTTCTTTCTGCATCCTTCACAGAGCCACAGATGTGGTACACAGACCAACACACCCGTGCATCAGGTGGCCTTCAACCTGCTACAATTTCTGCTTTGGACTTTATTATCAAGCACATTACCTCATCAATATGTAGAAGATTTAGATGTCGTGAGGAGGGAGTATAGAAAAAGGCCTTCGGGGAGGAAGATTCACCTTAAAACATTTTAACACTGTTGTTTATTGGTGGTATTTTCATATCGCTGTGGATAAGAAGCAAATACAGACTGTGTGACATTATGTCTCCAGTGAAGCTGCGATTGATTTTTATAGCGGGACATATTTCTGCTTCCTGCAACAGCAGCTGTAAATGTCAGGTTGTGGTGTCAGTCCCTTACAATCAAATAAGACCTGCTTCTTTCTAGACTGACCATTTTGCACCAACATCCAGCAAAGATAGAGGGAGACATTAATCATAGATGAGGCACAGATACTATTATCTCAAAGAGTATTTTTTTATGGCATTTTATATAGTTAACAGATAGCAACAGGATATATAGAGTGATAGAGGAGGTATGGTGTGGGACAAAGGTCAAACCAAACAGTGTTGTATCACTACTCACTCCATCTATCATCTTTATTATTATGTAGAGTTTATGGTAGATAAACATGAAATAGATATTTCCTGCCCTTGTCACTGCATCTTTTCAACAAATATAATAAAAACAAATTAGATTTGTATTCCTAGATAAAATAAATACTGCAACCCTTTATTGATAATACATTACACAAATGTCACAACAGTAATTAGATGAAGAAAAAAAACAACTGCAGTTTCTAAATGGGGTTTAACAAGTATGAAGAAGCCGATGTAACCTGTCAAATGTGTGCTAAGAAAAGCTATAAAATGATGTCCCTATGTAAGAGGTCATTTGTAATGACATTGATGCTGGCTGCCAAACTCCCATTTGTCGGGCTTTTGATATTATAGAGACTAAAAGAGAGGGAACCAAAGACAAAAAGAGGAAGGGAATGACAGCAAGATAATGACCGTTGCTTTACGTTTCAAGAAAACAAGAGCTTTATTTATGTTATATGCTTCAGAGAGTGTAGAGGAAAGCCGACAGAGGAACAAAGGGATGAAAACAAAAACGAGAAAACTAAAGAGAAGATGAGGGGCACAGAAGGAAGTCAGCCAAGAAGAGACTTGCTGGGTGAAACAAAAAACACAAGAGAGGCAGACAGAGTGACAAAGTGAGGGACAGAAGAGGGAGAGAAAGGGAACTGTAGTGTAACCCAGAGAACAAAAACAGTGACTGGACATTAATGATTAGTGTGGGGCAGGGAGCAGCAGGCACAGGAGGCTCAGTGTGTACAGAATGTGTACTTGTGTGTTTGTGTGTGCAGCTGCTGAATGAGATCCTACATTCTTTCCAACCGCAGTATTAAAAACAGCCAACTTGCCCAAATTGTTGCAGAAACTTAAATTAAAGTCACAAATCTGGCCCCATTCTGTCTACCTTCATCCAGCTCCCAATTCAAAATAGCTCAAACATCAAAGTGCCTCTCCTAACATAGTGTTTACTGTAATTCCGTACAGACCCTCACACTTTCATATTTTCTTGAACTCATCATCTGTTATATGTGCCCCATCATGGACAATACTGGTTGTGTCACTGTCCCCAGAATAAAAACAAGTACATTTGCAAACAACTCCTCACAAAGAGCACATCGTGAAGAAGTATTTAAACTATTTGAGTTTATCTGACACAAAGAGAAAGAGGACCCCAGGCCACACATATCTACAAAGTGTGAAGGATAACACAATTAAGTCTTATTTCCATTGTGGTCCTTGATGTAAAGACAGCACCGATGCAGGAGTACAGGTGTCTATAGGTGGCATCATACTACCATCAAATCCATACAATAAATACGACATGTATCATCAACAATAAAATCACTCCAAATCAAAACATCAAGAAAAAAAACCATATATAGAATCACATGCAAATTAACTAAGATGGTGAGCTTACACATCCAAGTTTCCCACAATTGAAATTTCTTTCTAAAACCGTGGTGTAACTTATTCCAATTTCTTGCACCACAGAATCTAAAGGAGCAAATACCCAAGTTGGTATTGAACCTTGGCAAACACAAATCAGCTACACTAGCTCTAGTCTAATGGGCATGAGATCCCCCAACCCCAGGAAAGTACTGACCACTCTGAGTTGTAATTGTATGGCTCTATCCTTCAAAGGTAGCCACCCGCTGTGTTTGCCAATGTGTGCTCTTGGGTTCAAACCCAACACAACTCGGACTAACCTGTTCAGAGACTGTTTTTCCCAGACCTTCAAACCACAGCCAGATTAGTAGACAAGTAGTCAAAACAACTCAAAACAAGAGAATTAGCCAGCAGTCTCAGACTTTCTTTATCAATCATTTTAGGTTTTCTAACCAAAAACCTGGTTCTGTTAAGTCTTTAATGCCATACTCTCTGCACCCAAACTACTGTCTGACAAACATCTTACGTCTGGATTCCACCAGGCAGGGCTGTGTTGCGATCTGGCGGCGATGCAGTTTTGTTCCATCCTCCGCACAGTTTCACACCCGTTTCAGAAGCAGAGTGTTTTGATTGTGCGTAACCCAATCATAATTGCAAACACTGCTACATACTATAGATGGGACATGTTAGGTTGAATGCCAGTGAACAGCATTTGTCAGTGATAGAAAAGTTCCGACGGTCAGCACTTTGACATTTGGGTTTTCAAAGAGACACAATGCAACCATCAGAACTTTGATTCTAAATCATCTGTGCCCGAGCTACAGTACAGGTGCATTTAGAGAAAAATTAGGTGTTAGCATCCTAACAATGGAAACCTGTGTAGCAGTGTTTGCAAAGGTGATTTAGTTACTTGTACATGGTTGTCTCTCTATCAGTTTGTTCACAGCCAAATGGCTGACTTTAGCATCATGTCTTTGTACTGACAAAGATCCTTCTTAGTTTAGGCAGAATTCATAGACAAACTGCTGTTGGGAACCCAGATGTTTCTTGGCCTGCAGGCTTCAGATCACTAAGTGCTGGCTGTCTTTATGAGTGTGTACCTGCCTTACTACTGTAAGACTGCTCTGAGCGTGCAGGTTATCCTTAGTCACACAATGATTTCACTCAGCAGGAAACAAGATTAGTAGCCTGGCAGACTGAAGCCTCATCTTCCAGTGATTCAGCTCTAGCTGCTGGGGGTGCTGACGCTGGTTTGGCCGGCTCAAGTCCCATCTCTCTGCCTCATCACATTTTTCTATCTTGTTTGTTTTCTTATCTCATTGTTAATGTCCATGTCATTGTTCCTTTTATTGTTTTGTCTGATCGGATCTACTGCAAACTCAGCTGTACCAGTGATCCCTCTATAAACACATTCAGCCTAGTTGCTGTTCTTTTTCTGTCTTTTTCTTTTTTGTTTACCTTCTCTAGGTAAATATTCTCTCACCACGTACACAAGATGACCCCATGGTAACGCTCATTTGCATATCCTTGCTGAAAACTATTCTAAACAATATGCTACTTTATCAGCGCAGGGTGAAAAGCAGTGCTAAAAATGCAATGTTTAGGAGAGGCTTAGTCTGGGTTTAGCTAGGCTTGCCCAGGTCAAATAACAGGAGTTTAAATACACAAAGTCGCAGGTCAGTTAGTGCTTTGTCAGTCTGTTGACAAGTGGTGGCCACTCAATCTATACTGAATCAATGTACTGTAAGCTACTCAGTGGACAGAACCACACAGGGCGGTATTGACAGAGAGAGACAGATTACTTCTTTCTTAAAAACCACTACGTGAAAAAACATCCACACACCTTAAAGTTACCATCTTTAAGATTTCTGGTTGATTTGGCAAACACCTGTGGTTATTGGTGGTAATGGAAAGTGTGTTTTAATAATAGGTTACACATTCCAGATTTTTGTTTAAAATGACATGAGTATTAAACACTGGGGGCATCAAACACACCTTAAGAGACTACTGTGTCAGAAATGCAACAACAGAAGACCACCTTACGTGTGTGTATAGCAACCAAACCGGGCCAAACTAATTCTGGGCCTTTTGGCATGTCATTAATTCAGTTTTATGTAAAATGACAGTGTACTAATGGCAGTGGTAGATTTTCATGTAGATTTTCAAAGTGGGGTATTTGAGGAAGAAAAATTGCACTAATAGTATTACAAAATGTACTGTAGGAAGGTATTAAAAGGAAATTCACATCAGTGAATTTACACCATACTGTAGGCAGCTATAGTTATGGTTAGCCAGCATATTGCTCCAGAACTATATCCCTATGCAGTTAGCTACAATAGCTAATCAAAGGGGCTCATTTCTCTTTTTACTGTCAGACTGAGAGTGTGTATGTGGAGTCAGATTTCCCAAATCTCTACAATGGAGGTGGTGAGTGCAAAGTTACAGTAGCATGACCTAGTGGCAACAATTGAAATGTTGAAAAATACTGGAATTTAATTTGAAACTATAAAAAAATGTAAATATACAGCACATAACCACAGATTCATATGCATCATGTTTGTCATATGTTTGTGTTTCAATTAGAGCTCTCCTGCTAAAAGAGGAGGTCAAATGACACCTCACATATGCAGACATGGAAATTTCTGGTTGTTTTTCAGGGTCACAATCTCCGATTTCATTTTACCCAGCCATTCAGTCCCTCAAGGTGAGAACAAGCCAATCAGTGTACCAGCAGCCAGTCTCCATCCCACAGCCTGGCGGCAGAAGGTAAGCGGCCACACAGCCAGCCAGCAGCTGATAGCTATTGAGACAGCTAGCCAACAGCCAGTTAGCAGCCACCTGGCCAGCCAGCAGCTGGTGACCAGCCCACGAACCAGCCAGACACCATCATGCAGCTACCAATCTGTCAGCCAGGAAGCCAGACAGGGAGCCAGCCATACCACAGAAGGTTCACAAGGACGACCGGATGAAGACTGAGGTGAGAAAAAGTGAGTCACTACGGCAGTCAGGTGCTTCGAGTCATGGCATGTTTGTCCGGGCTGAAGACAGGGAAAAGGATTTTCTTGACCTTCATCCAGATCTTTCTTTAGGCACACGTATGGTCCCTCTGATATGTCGAAGGAGTAGGATAACATGCACAAATAAAGAAATATGTTGCCAGTCAGTTTTACTAGAATTATGTGATACCGATGTGAAGTTTTCAAGGAGGCAAACATATGATTTTTATACAAGAATAACATATTTTGTACATTTTGTTTGGCATATAAATATTTTCTCAAACACAAAAAAATATAAAAAACACAAAATGTGAATTTTTGATTATCAAATAATGAAACAAACAAATACTGGCAGTCAGAATCATTGCAACAGACATATCAACAGCTGGTAGTCTTAATCATTTGTAGCACAATAGCCATTAATCAAATTATGTTGATTTCACAATGACAATGCTTAATTTTACAAACAGTGTTTTTGATGTTGGCGTCTCTGTGGCACCGCACTCTATTGACGTTCCTGACTAGCTAATTTGATGGATGATCTTGTGCCATGATGACTTTTTTTCAGTGTGCAAAACCAACAAAAGAAGTAAACAAATTCAAAATGGGCTTAATGCATTCCCTCAGCAGGCTATTGTTAAAGAAAGGATTTCAATAAGGACCATGTCTATAATGGATCCATTAGTTAGCCACAAAAAATACAAAAAATTCTGCAAATCACAAAAAATGTCAAAGCATGGCAATACATTCAAATAGATTGTGAGAATATCATTTATTAGGCTTCAGAGCACCTTCATGGGATGAGCTTTGATTCGTGCATTAAAGTAATCTAGCATTTCCATGTATACCATGAATGCATCATGTGTATTGTATTGATACAACTTTCTAAATGTCAAATATGCATACAGACAAAGAACAATGGTGGAGCAGGATATTGTTGCTGGTGTTGATTAGTTTCTCATTGTTTGACTGCTGTATATACAGTAGATACGCTTTAGTCTTGGTTTAAATTATGTATTCATGTTTATTTATTTTTTTCTTTTTTATATCTTTTTACCAATGCAATAAAATCATTATGGTTTGAGTTTCTGGGGATTTGTGTGGAATTCCCCTTGTATCAGAAGCAAGTGCTTTATTTTTAGCCACGCCAGCGGCATAGCTCTAGGAATGTTTAATCACTCAATACTAGAAATTGCATCTAAATTTTACGAGAGACTTTACATGATGATCAACAACTTTTATCTAACAATGTATTTTTCTATACAGTGAGTATTATAGTCTCACAGAGTTGCTAGCATGGCCGTAGAATCTTAGTCTTGTTTATGTAGAAAGACTTTGGCACATAATAATGTGAGTTGTCTCCCCATTTTTCTCCTCACTTTCTATTACTGAGGAATTTTCTGTGTTGTTAACAATGCAAGAGGACCTTGTTGACTTTAAACTGCTGTGATCAATGTCCTCTTGAAACAGATAACAGTAACCTTTGGATGTGTGGGGACAAAAATCGAGGTGAATAGGTCTGAATAGATGTGCTCCTTTTTAGAAAATGTGTTAGTGAAAACAGGTAAAAAAAAAAAAAGAAAACAGTGACCTTTCGTCATAGGTTGTTAAGGAATGTCTCAGACAAATCTAAATTTACATTGCATCACTGTGAACTGTATAAAACACGGCCAGCCGGCCAGCATTCTTTGATTGTTTCGGACAGCTGAGCAACAGTGTTGGCAGCTGTATTTTTTTCCCATGTTGGTGGCACGCAGCACTCTCATCATCAGTTCCCATCTGCTGATGTTGTATTGGGCAGGTACGATAACAAGACGGCTCCACAGTGGAAGATGTCCACAGATCAGAGACACACACTCCAATCTTGTTGGTAATTTTCTCTCACAGCGTAATACTGATACATGACACACAAAAAAAGCCTGTCCACAGCACTGAAGTAGCTCTCTAAATCTCTCTTCATCCGAGGGTCTGATTTTTCTCTTTGACAATAAAATCCAATCACAACACAGCCATCTGCTGACATATCTGGCAAAGTTTAAATTTGATTTCACCTCTGTAGTTAGGCTGAACATCTCAGCAATAATAAGAGGGGAGGTAGTCAAGAAGACTTGGAGTGAAACAAGACCAAATAACTTTGTGAAGGATTTGAGAAATACATTTTTACTTCTGCATCTTTAATGCAGAAAGTTCATGTCAATTTTGCCTTCTCTTACTACAACATGTGTTAACAGTGTGGACTCTTTGATTTGCATTTAGCACTAGTGTTTTAGAATTCACATACAGTATATCATTGCATCTCACAAATTGATGATGATAAGAAAAACACAAGAGAAATGCCCATTTTCAGGTAGCAGCATTATTTTGTTTTTGATAACTTCACCATAGAGAATTTCTGAAGCACCAGCTGTTACTTCTTTTGCTGTTCCAGCAGTTGCCAGACTTATTGCAGTGGTGTAAGTTGATCTCTGGGTAGTTAGGTAACTAATTTCTATCCACCTTTTTTGACTAATTTCAGCATCCCCACACGGCCATTTTTTGACAGCAGAGCCATCATTATGGAATGAAAATCTTCAAATGTGGTGATTCCCAGATGTACCAGCTTCTCTTTCGCGCAGCCAGATTACAGAACTGCTGATTTTTCATTTCAATCGTGTTCTAACCAAGATAAACCTTTCTTTTATTCCTTAAAGCCAATGTCATTCCTCAGTCGACCCTTAAGGAAAGGCTACCTGTCATACCTGTCTTTACTCAAAGTGATATTTCACCTGAATCTTTGGAGTATGAAACCCTCACCTTGTGTAGACTTGAAATGTGGATTTAAAAAGTTTCATCCTTCACAGAGCACAGCAAATGTGGCCAGCTGAAATTTATGTCAGTTAAAATGGATTCCGTTAATGACAAAGTTACATGGTGGGAAAAGGTACCAAGAATGTATCAAAACGTCCCCTAAAGCTTCTCAAAGCACTCTTGCAACGCAATCTACTCCTCTGCTGTCCATCTGTATACTATGTATGTCCTGCACTTCCATTGCTCAGATTTGGCTGTTATGTTTTGTTAATAAGCCAGTCAGTTGACTACAGTAGGAATTCAGACCAATGAACAAACTGGAAGCAGGGGACAGGAAGGATAGGAGTGGTTATTCTGGAGTTTCTAATTCTTCTAACCTGCATGTCTTTGGACTGTAGGAGGAAAACAAAGCACCTGAAAGTAACCCACTCAAACACAATGAAATCATTCAAACCACACAGAAAGGTTCGAAGCCTGGACCTTTCTTGCTGTAAAGGTAACAGTTCTAACCACACAAACAAGTGCTAGATGTATAGTACAGACTTAAAAATTAAACACAGGCATTATTAATCACAGCCTTTTTCTCCACATTGGGTACAAGCGTGGGAGTTGTAAATTCCCAGTTGATATCCATAGTAACAGTTGGAAGTTGGCCTTCAAACTGTCCATTAACCTCCCAGCTTTATTCTAGTTTACCACCGCAGCACAGGTCAGCCCAGTTTACTGTGCAGGGAAGCAAGCTCTTGTTTTGTAACCTGCACGCACAGGATACAGCAGATGTTCTGTGATGCTCCTCCTCATGACACACTGCCTCGGGATGGCTAGAGACACTAACTTCAGTGGAAACAACAAGTTATGCATGAACAAAAGGCTCTCCACATACAGTCTTGGCACAACACTATCTACTTGTGCATTATATGCATATTTGTCCACGTGATAGAAGTAGCTGTTGAGTTTATCACCTCCCCCTGTCTCTGGTGTAGATACCAGACATTAAGCTGACAGCCCAAACCACTAACTCTCCACAGCAGCTGTTGGTGCTCAGAGCTGAAATGCTACTACCTCGCTGTCCAGGTTAATCAACCACTAACAGTTGCAAACCACAATCTCTGCCAGAATACTGAAATGGGCATTGGGTACAGCTAAGCAATGACACACAGAGAAAGATACAAATTTCAATTTCAATTTATTGTTCTCCATTGATGAAGTGAGTTTTGTCTGGACTTGTATCTTCATGAAATCCTTAAAACGTATCAGGCATGTTCTGAAGGAAAGGACTGTCAACAATTAGATGATGGTATTTAAAGGTATAATGAGTAGGATTTGTCGGTTGCTGTTTGCAAACACAGCGTTCACAGTTGGCCCCTCTTCAGGTGATCTTGAAAGATGTCAGCATAGATTGAATTAATTGCATAAACAAATACATAGTTATAAAAGCATAAAAGCAACGTAAATTATCATATGTTAACTAGAAGTTACCCATGCTTGCCTTAGTTTAGCAATTAGCATTAGTGCAGGAAAAAGCGACTTGGTTCTCTTTGTGAAGTCCTAAACCAGCATTGACTTTTTGATTCTTGAAACCCACAATTAAATGGGATTTCTTGATAGATAACACATACATTAATCTATAGTGGACCAAATCTTACTTTGGAAATAAATAATTGTTGTAGATAATATATATTCAAGAATCTCCACAAGGACACAAAGATTTAAATATCTTAGGAACTGTATGAAAATTACTTACGAAATGTTTTAAAATTGAAGACCCCAGCATTAGAGAAAAACTGCAACACCCTCCCCCTAAATCTAAAAATATAATAGTAATTACACTAAAGACGGCGTAATCTAATTTAGACATTAATATTTTTATGAAATAGTAATTTTCTCAATAGCCACCAATGCCTAAATTAGAAGTTGAATTTGTTTTTTCAAAATGAACAAAAACATAACAAAAGGCTGAACTTGAATGATAATATAGGCCTTTTTTT
>NTHP01000064.1:1068528-1111444 GCA_003416845.1 Oplegnathus fasciatus
TGATTTGTTTGTCTGAAAAAATACCATTTTATTGCCAAAATGTTGCTCTTGAAAAACAGGTCCAATATTTAATTCAGTGTGAATCAGTCATATATCTGTACTCAGGATTCAACACCTTCCTCTTTTTTTTATTTCTTTTATTTCAAGGCTACTCAGCTATAACCTACAAGTTCACATCTACCTTAAACAAATAAGGAAACAGTAAAACCTTCAAATCTAAAAGTAAAATATATATTTTACCCAACTGCTTTTGGTATTTGGCCTAACACACACTGTCTCCTGATATTGACAGAAACTGTACCCCTATTTCTGAGAGTGTATAGTCCCTTAGACACAGACGCTTAGAGTTTATATTAGATCTGTGGTGCTTCTGTGTGCAGGCTACTGCGCAACTAGACACAATAAACCCCAAACCCAAAGACAACCCCTAAAATTGCAGCCATCGACCATTGGCTCCCTGGAAAACAAGCTCACAGTTGCTTATAATAAGCAGAAATGGGAAATGGCAAAAACAAAAATGTAAGATGAAGAAGCAGCGTGAGAGGAAAGGAAAAAAATATATAATGGAGGGGAATGGACGGGGGGGAAAGCAAAGGAGAGAGGAAAGCTGACAGATAGCAGAAGAGTGGTGAGAAGAGAATTATAACCACTGTATGTAATTACTGCAATAACAAGCTATTCACCCTGTGTGACCAATTTTTATTGGGCAATGTGACAAGGGGGAAGGACGGTAATTGCTGTCCTAAGAACAATGCAGATTAAAAAATTGATGAGCCCATCAACTTAGATGACTGCAAAAGAGAGTGTGTGTGTGTGTGTGTGTATGTGTGTGTGTGTGTATTGTGTGTGTGCGAGACAAAGGACTGTGTATGCGGAGTGTCAGCAGAAAGGTTGTGTGTATGTGTTCATAGCAAGTTGTATGGGTGTGAATCGGAAAGTTAAATGGCGTGTGTGTGTTTAGAGTGACAGTGCGTGGGTGTGTATTTTGTGTGTTTGAGTGCTTGTTTGGTAGATGACAGTAAATGACAGCTGCTGGGTTGAACAGGGTCTCAGAGCTTGTTAAAGACTGACCGGGGATAATGGAGTGGGTCTGCTGACTGTTCACTCTGTGCACACAAACACACATAAACACACACACTTTAACACTCAGCACGTCACTTTCTGTTGTAATGACTTCTACTCCAGTCATTTTCAGCCGTCTTTCCAAAGTTATTTTATTGTGACTGATCTGCACAGGTTGAAACCTTGTTATGGTGTGTGTGTGTGTGGCTGCTCCTGTACTTCCATCTTTGTGAGGACCAATGTTTTCAATGTTTTTTGAAAGTGAGGACATTTTGGCCAGTTCTCACTTCTCCAAAGGCTGTTTTACGGTAAAGACATGGTTTAAAAGTTAAGTTTAGAATTAGGTGTAGGTTAAGTTTAGGGTTATGATTGGGATTAGCCATGTCGTTGCAATGATTAGGGGCTAGGAAACTCATTATGTCAATGAGGGTCCACACGTAGAGGTACAAATGTGTGTGTGAGTTTGTCCTTTCAGAGGACCCTAAATATTAAAGTTTTAATAAAATATATTGAGATATATAAGCTGTAATATGACACTAAATTAAAGCAGCTCTAATCAATAGGCCTGTTTTTATATTAACAATGGATCAAATGACTACGTGTAATGAAAGGGGTCTGTTACAGTAACTTCTGTTTTGATTCGGTTTGGAGAGTGGATTTTGGACTTACGTTACACAAAATGAATACTAATGTTGGTCTGCATCTGCTTTGTAAATAGACAACTGTTGGCGTACACATTCAACCTATCAACTTTATAAGGTGATATTATGTGAGTATTGTGTTTACAGCTTGTTTCTGCTGCCCCCAAGTGGCCAAAACATATTTATTGTAGGTTTAAGTCTTGAAGTCTTCTTCAAGAGGGTTTACTGGATGCATAAATTGTAGTTTATCCTATCACATCAGAGAACCTACCTTGTTTACATCTCTGCCCTTTTTAGCCACCCTAGCCTTGTGTCTCTAGGGATTGTTGGTCAACTACTGTCCAGACTGAAATACCTCAATAACTATTTAATGGATTGCCACTATATTTTCTATAGATATTCATGGTGCCCAGAGGATGAATCCTAATGAATCTGGGGATCCCCTGACTTTTCCCCACCAGTAGATTGACATTTGTGGTTTTGAATGAAATACCTGGATTGCCATTCATTTTGGTACATGCATCCATGCCCCCCTCAGGATCAGCTGTAATAATCTTGGTGCCACCATCAGGTCAAACTTGTCCAAAGCTCTGCTTTATTACCAAATATCTGCAAATCTAAATACAGTCCTATAAGTCTCATATACTTTGACTTTAGTGCTAATTAGCAAATGTTAGCATGCTGACACACTAAACTAAAATATGTAAATGAATATGTATTGAGATGTCAGTACACTCTGTCACACATGGGGAAAATGACTACAGACAAGTTTCAGGGAAAAAGATAAATCAGTTTGGGCATGTGAACCTGTTTCTGTATATGTGTATGCCCTGTGTGGGCATGTCAGGTGTATGTGTGTGTGTGTGTGTGTGTGTGTGTGTGTGTGAGTGAGTGAGTGTGCAAAAGAGCATGGTAAGTAAATTTAATTTTTGAATAAACAGACCATGAAATAGTTTCTCAAAATCTGATGACTATCCAGCTGTCTCAAATGTTATGTGTGGATGGATATCAAGCTTTTAAGTCTGTGTAAAAGTATTTGTGTGTGTGTGTGGAATGGATTGCAGTAGTTAGACTTTGAACTGAGAACATTTCAACCACAAGCAGACAAATTATCACTTCAACTGAAGACAGAAAGCTCAAAGAAAGACATGAAAGACAAAAAGAAGAAGAAAGTAAGTAAGTAAGTAAGTAAGTAACTGAAGTACATTTACTCAAGTAAAGTACTCGTACTTTTCCATTTCCATTTTTTGGCTACTTTATACTTACTACTCCACTTTGGCTGACTTTGACTAGAGAAATATTGTAGTTTTTATTGCACTACAGTCATTTTACAGTTACAGTTACTAGTTACTTTTCAAATTAAGAGTTTACAAAACATATAACCAGTTTATAAAATATGATGCATTGTTTTAGATTAAACCACCCAGCAGTTTTTGAAGCAGTTAAAATGAGCTCCACCTCAATCAACTACAGCATTTAAATACAGCTAACATGTTAGTGCATGAACAATGATACAATAATATAATAACATAACACTGACAGGGGCAATTCCGCATAACAAGTACTTTTACTTTTAATACTTTCAGTACATATTGTTGCTAATACTTCTGTACTTTTACTCAAATTAAATTTTGAATGAAGGATTTTTACTTTATCTTATAGTGTGGTATTGCTACTTTTACTTTAGTAAATAATCTAAATAGTCCTTCCAACAGTGGAGGGTATGAAATAGTTTTTATATCTGTTTGTTTTGGCTAATGGGACCCCCCAAAAACAGCGAACCTGAAGTCAAAGTCTGACATAGTGCTTTCAGGGGATGGCAGTTGTTACACCGAAAAGACTGCTTTCTTTAACAGTTTAACAGTTTGTTATACCCAACAAACAGACTTTTCTGTTAATTACCTGTGATTTTGCTGGTAATTAATGTATATGTGGCAAAATAATCTCAACTCAAAGATTTAGACATTAGCTTTTTAAAAGTTTTAATCTACTGGTTTTCATCAGTGAATGGAGCTGGCTCAGTTAACACTAACCCATGTAGATTAAAATACACGTTTGGGAAAAACTGTTAACATATGTAGTTTGTCACAATTAAAGCAGTGATAGCAGAGCCCCGCAGCCACCAGGGTGGCTCCAAACCACTGAATTAATAACTGTGAAGTCCTCTGGTCATTTATAGTCACTATATTATATATCACTCCACAGGTCCTTGGTGGCAACAGTAGTACTAGTAGTAGCTGTGTCTTACAATTTTTCACTGTATGTTTTTTTCCGACAGAATGCAAATGTCAGACAAGCTCTCTAGATCCAGATACAATGGAGAATGAGGCAAAACATTTCAAAGAGAGATTCAACCTCCAGACCCTCCAGCACGGAAAGCGAGAAGACGGTCTCCTCTGCTTCCTTGGCCACCTCAGTGAGATTGAGATCTCTGAGATTGCCACCAATATCATCTCAGATACGCTTCTGCCAATATTGACGAGCTGATGCAGTCTATCTCCAGGTGGGAGGCTGAAGAACTCTCTAAGTCAGAGGCAGATGAAGATAAATCCTCAGCGACTTGTCGCACCCACCCACTTTTTGCAGAGAGCCAAGGAGGGACACCAGCAGTCACAGAAGAAGACCTGGTTAACGAGATGGATTCAACACCAGAACCATCAGGACAAGAAGGACATTATGTATCTACAACTGCCAGTAAACAGATGTCTTGTGATTCTGACTGGACACATGAGAAATCTACAGGCAAACATGGCAAAGAAAAAGTTCCAGCTGGCAGCAGAACAAGATTTGGATGAGGCTGTCAGGTCACAAAGCAGTGACTTAACATCTGGCTCTCCATGTCCTGAAGACACATCTCCTACTGCCTCAATGTGCTCCTGTGAGGATGCAACAAAAGCAGACCTGAGCTCTGACCCCAAGGAGTTGGTTGATCATGTGGAGCATGAGGACGGCACAGTGCAGGAGACCATAAACACTTCTTCAACTTCGTCCTTCACCAGCTCAACCCAACCAGCAGAGCATCATGAAGTGAGGTCTGTAGTTATGGATGAAAACCTTGTCACAGACATGGGTTTAACAAAAGGACTCTCAGGACAGGATGGACATATTGAACCTTCACAAATCCACCTGGCAGCTGAACAACATGTTGAGTCTGTCATCGGGTCAGTAACCTAACATATGGTTGTGTGTCTCCTAAAGAGATGTCTACCACTGCCTCATTCAGCTCCAGTGAGAACATCAGGGCTGCTGAGAAAGTCAACCTGGACACAGACATAGATACAACACATGGACCCTCCCTGGTGCTGCCAGGAGCCGAACACGTAGATAAGACTCAGCATCTGGCTTTCCATTCTCTGAAGAGACGTCTCCCACTGCCTCAATGTGCTCCAGTGAGGACAACAGGGATGCAACGAAAGCAGACCTGAGCTCTGACCCTCTGGAGTTGGATGATAATGTGGAGCATAAGGACATCACAGCAGAGAACGAAAAAGTTCCCTCAACTTTGTCTCCCAGTGGCTCATCTCAACCAGCAGAGCATTGTGAAGAAAGGTCGGCTGTCATGGAGGAAGACCTCAGCAGTGATCTGGCATCTGTTGCTCTGGAACTGATTGATGTGGAGGATTATGATGTCACACCAGAGGGATTAATGGAGGATTTCATGAAGGACAGCCTGGTCAAAGATATAGATACAGCACCAGGACCCTCTCTGGACGTTATGGCTGCTATGAGAGCAGAGCTCAGGTCTGCTCTCATAGCAAGTAAGTTGACTCTTCGGTAGCTCAGTGTTTCTGCGACTTTACACCTGTCATGATTAATGTCGCAATATAAGTAAAGTAAAAAAGTAAAGTGTGTGTGTGAATGGTGACAGCGGCACATGCTGATGGGGCGGCCAATAGCTCCTATAAACTTTGCCACATTTTTGTTTTAATTTGTCATCTTTTCGCCTTGAACCCTTGAACCTTGGAATATTTTGTGTGTTTGGGTGTATAGGATTGCTACTTTGGGACTCATTCCTGTCACATTGAGCAGAGTTACTTCACATTTCTATATGCATCTATAAAAGCAGCTTTTATAATATTTGCATTGAAAACGTGTGTGTGCGAGTTTGTGTGCACATGGGCGTTGAACAGTATTCCATTTTCTGGCTCATTTACCACAGGTGTGGTCAGGTGGGTCGTAAATTTAGCAGCATGTGTGTGTGTGTTGGCTTTTCGTGTGCAGCTCTCCCTCTTAAGAGCATTAACTGCAGGTGGTTAGACTGAAAGACAAATCAAGGTTGAACTTTCCAAAGACAAGACAATAACTCAGCTGAAAACTTCAATGCTGGACCAGACAGTGTGGACTAGATGCAAAGTGAATTAATTCAGGTTCACCCAGAAAATAAACCCGTGAAAATACACTTGTGTTGTGTAGAGTCCCAACAGCAGCTGCTCAACATCCACCACAAGTAAAGAAATGTGACTATACAAGAAAGCTTAATCCAACCTCACCTGAGGTATTTTTGTTGTTGTTTGTTGTTCAAATATGAACTGTCCTAACATATTTATTGAGTTTGGAGTGTTTTTATATGTTTTTAAAGTCTGTTTCACTGCTCTTATCATTATTTATATAACACATAAAAGCAAAAGTGATAAAAAATAAACAACTGATGGATTGTGTGATAGCAGGTTTCAGAGGTTTTACAGGGTGTTGGCAGCCATACCCAGTGTGCCTCCATAATGGCAGAAACAGTCTACAATAGTTTTGTCAGACTGCACTTTATGAATATAGGCTACAATCTATTTTTATGTTCCAGCTGCCCCAAACTAGGGTGGCTCCTATAAAGACCATTAGCTTTCCAAATGGATTTTCAGGTGATAGTGAATGTGCATAAGCACTCAAAACTTTCTGAATAACTGCACAGGACACAATAACACGAACACCTGAATAATAAAAGTTCTGAACCACGATCACAATTTGAAAGCTAATGTTATAGAGATTTAAGAGACACAGTCAACAGCTGTACTTAGAATAAATATGTAACTCCAGGCTTTGTTTTACCACAGACCTTACTTTAAGTATAAATCAATTAACCCAATGGGGAAAAAAGCACAGGAAATGTAGTTCAAAATGATTAACAAAATGTACAAATCATATCCATGACTCATGTTGTCATCGATATGGTCTTTATAATAAATAAAGAGTAGGTTAACATGAAATCCACTTTTTTTGAATTGGTAAATTAAACAGTCACTTTATTCAACAATCTGTTGACCCTTGTTCCATTTTATAGTGTTTATTGCAACAGAAGTTATTTTCCTTTTTCCAGGTTCGCAAGAAAATGAGTCATTACCATTACTTTAAACACAAATTACATATGTAACTATGGGTACTTCTTCATGACCATCAGATGTTATATCTTGGCATTAAAACATTATAAAATGACTGAAATGCGTCTGTTTAGACAGGGGGAGAGATAGAGGAACACTACAGAAATCGGGTGGAGCTTTGAGGGGGTGGGAGTGTCGGATTTAATGCATTTTTTACTTTGAGAAGGGGGAGTGTTCAAGCAAAAAAACAGGGTGTTAAGTTGCTCTTTAAAGGAAAGATGCGATGCAGGTTATGTTTTCTTGCAGAGTTATTTAGCTGTCAAATGTACCTTTAATCTGTTTTACACATTTTCATGTAAACTATTATGCACTGTGCAGCTCTTAAACATAAAAATTTAAATATTGGATCAAACTCTGTACACAGATTAAAGAGTAACAAAACACCAATTCAAAATATCACTTGAAATCCCATCTCTTTCCTGTCATACAACCCCCACCGCACGAACCTCACCTTCACTTCTGCTGTCTCTCTGGCTCGACTCTCTGCCTGTCTGCCCCCTCCCTCTCTTCATCTTGGCAGTGTGCTTCTCTGGTATCTGGGATTGTCCTGTGGTTCTCCTCTGCCAACTTTCTGTCCTGGCTTTGACAGATTGTCCCATGGCAGATGATATCTCTCAACTAGACCTTGTCACCAAGGGATATGAGCTTGTGTGTGTGTGAGAGAGAGAGAAGATGAAACAAGAATTAACAAAATTTCAGTTTCAAAGAGGGAAAAACAGAGACAGAAAAAAAAATCCACAAAAAAGTTTTTTGTGAGGGTGTTACAGTACACAGAGAAATTTGTCAAACTTTACTGTCAACACTAAATTTCTTCAAGGTCATTTCCCTGCAGTGTAATAGCTAATTCATGCATACCTCTGTGGTGGTGCTGTCCATGGTGCTGAACTGCAAGCTGTTGTGGAAGAGAGCTCCATAGAGTGTTACAACATTTTTTCCCCCCAACTAACTACAGCATTCAAATTACCATTGAGTTGAATTAGCATTGTCAACAAAAACTAAATACTATGAATCATTATCACAGGATTGCATTAAATTGTGTACAGTAGGTGTAACTCATCGTCTGTTTCTCCTTCCTATACAGACAGGTGGTAAACTAAAGTGACTAGAGAGACTTAATCAATGCAGATGCTTCTACACAGGGCACATGGAATCACTGAATGGTTTGGTGAGTATGAAAATGATGTGAATCATGTTATGTTCTGTGCAGTCACAATATCTCAACCCAGTTGAACACCTACAGTACAAATAGAGATTTAATTTCAATTTGCTGATATGAGAATTAAGCTTTCACTAAGACAAGTAGAGCAACTTTGGTTAGTAGTTAGTAGTAGTTTTATGCTTTTTTTAGTCTTGCATAAATTGAAAAATGTCTTTTTCTGTGTTTAGATGCTAAGCTTGGAAGGAAAATGTAGATGCTCCTCCGCCCTTGAAACAACACTGAACAACCACTCATTTGATTTATTCATTTATTTTCAATATAGACAATTTACTTTGCTCCTCTAGCTGTCCATTCCCTAATGAACACAGTAAGATGATGTACATCAACTCTGTTGCTGAAAACAACCCCGAATTGTTGTCACTGGGTAAAGAAATATGAACACTCAAAGACTTTTTCCACTCTTATTCCTCTCTCCTGCCAATTTTCATTCTGGCATTGGTTCAGCTCTGAAATGGAGTGAGGAGAGATGTGAGACCACAACCTCCAATGCACAGTAAGGGATTAATGGCTCAGGACCAAAAGACATCATTGGTCACCAAGTAGTTATTTATTTCCATAGTTCTGAAATGTAGAAGCAATTTTGTTAAACAGTGATAAAGCAAAATTATCTAAATGATATATCAAAGAAAGAGGAATTGCTCATTCAAATCTGGACTTAAACAAAACAGATGGCAAACACGAGTCAAGAGCTAAGAAAAAAAAAAGTACCCCAATACCTACAGTGTATATTTTTCAGATGGATAAACTATGTAGCAAGTATACTGTATGCTACAATCAGGTGCCATAAAGCGTGCATATGAACAATCTTAAAATAACTGTACTATGCTGCAACCAAAGAATCAGGTCATGCCAGCAACAAACTGTCTGTCAAATCCTACGAATGCACAAAAGCTAAGAAACTAATATATCTGTTTAATTAAAACATTTTCATACCAAACCCACCACTGACAAAGTAATATCCGGTTAATTGATTTGTTCTTGGCAACAACAATGTTCAGTTGCAGGGTATCAGGGGTGAATGTTAACAGCTTAGCTCACATAAGACCTCCACTGGACCAGAGCCAAAAGCCAAAATACTCTATGTATGCAAATGCAAAACACTTTTTTCTTCCCCAAATGGTATAAACAAGTTCATCCCATGAATGTTGATGCAAGTTAAGATATACAGGGGGTCAACAAAATAAGAGTAAAATATGTGCAATGCAATGCAAGGTAATACAATATGCCTGCAGTAATTTTTTTATATATAATTTTCAATATTTGTTGACACTGTGACAGAGTGGTGTGAGTTTGAGACTGTAGTTTAGTCATGGTGTCATTGTAACTATCTTTATATTGAGTTGCTAATGTTGTTTCCACCCCCTTTCCATCCCCAATGCATGCAAGGAAAAGAATAGTAACATCTCCCAGTGGTTCGGTTTGGTTTTATTCTGTCATAAAATAACCTACACACACACTAGTCCAAATATTCACATACTGTATTTTCAATAAACGTGCTGTGCACAGTGGGTATTACTTTTTATACAAATGGACATATTTACTACAATACTAAATACATTCACCCATCTCTGCTCTTTTCATTTCATTAGGTTCATTAGGGTTCAATAAGGTTTTTACACCCATGTTAAAGGAACTGTAATAGAATAGATCTCACATCATATGGTAATCCACTCCAAATTTCAGTCCTAAAACTGAAATGATTTAGATCCAATAATACCATATTCTTCAATTTTGACTGAATTATGACTGCATATCTGACCTACTGCTGTGCGATGCTTAACCAAATATATAAAGTATCATCTTATTTTGTACAATCTGTAAACCAACCTGTTGTTGCTTAGAAAGACGATACTAAATACATATTACATGAAACATAAACACGAAATGCATGCTGTAATTCGAGTCAATAGTCAATTCTTATGTGTGTGATGGGGTGTGCTCATTTTGCCATAATGCAAATATAGTAAGCAGTATGAGCACAATTATTATTACACTAAAGTAACCAAGAGGACAAGCTTATATGAAGTAATTACAGAAATAAATTGAATAACTGTACCTCTATCTTTACGCTATTTATATACCAACCACTGTAACATTTTGATAATCACACAATGACCTCCAGTCCCATCAGACTTTTCAACTATTAATATTATATATGTTTTCAAACACAAGTTAATGTCCTTGTACTCAAATCACTTTCAAGTGACAATTTCAAGGCAAATTAACTAAATACTAATCTAAGAAACTTCAGTGTTTTGTGTCCTGCCTGTCAAGCAGTAACTGCTGAAATGCTTCATCACTGTCTGCTTCATTTCAGCCACCCAACGTGTCACAGATATTGAAAATCAATTACTAAGCAGCAGCCCTGAGGAATTCACACACACAGGCAAACACACATGCTGTGCATTGTCCTGCTGGCAGAGACAGAGAGTAGGCCACTGGGAGAAGAGAAGTCTCCATCGACCAGCAGTCAAACTTTTAATAAACACATTAAATCCGTATGGATCCTCCTGCTGAGCTGCCACTAAATGGCACTCATGAGGAATTAGCACAAGGGAAGATTAATTGGCTGCCTGGAGAGGAGAGGATGTGCTGGATGAGAGGGGACAAGAGGAGGAATGAGGGAGAGGGGGTGAAAAAGAAAAGGAATCTGGAGGTGTAGAGGAAAAGGACAGGGTAAAACAAAAGTAAAGGAAGAGGGGAAGAATTGAAGAGAGAGGAAAAAGATTGGCTGAGAGGTGACAAAGAAAGGATGAAGGAAGAGGTGAGCTGAGAAAATTGGGGAGTGGGAATAAGAGAGAAAGAAGAGAAAGAGTAAAGAGCGCATAAAAGTTGTAAGAGCAGACTTTAGATTCAGGGTCACTCCAAGGAAACCTGATGGAAAATTAATAACAAAATGTCCAAATTATCATTAAAGATGGATTAGAACATCTTTATGTTCACTAGCCAGCCATTCATCAGCCCGCTACTGTTTCTTGCAGCTGAAAGTGGCAGGAACTAAAAAAAGTAATTATAAGTAATTCAAAAGTTTCCTTAGAGACATGTCCTGTCAGACGAGACTTTATAAATAGGTCCAAAAAGAAATAGAGGTTGAAGGTCTTTTATTGATTGCAACTACATTTTTTCAAATTCATGGGAGTGCCATGTGAGTAAGCCTGAATTTCCTTCAAGGTAGAGGAGAAACACTTTTTCCGTAACAAGTGCGCTTGCAATTTCTTGGTACTCATGTTGAGGGGTGCTGTGGTTGCTGAGTTCTGGTGAAAGTGGCCCGTGGATGGCAGTTTTCATTAAAAATATCCTGGATTGCAGAGCATCCGTGCCTTGGTGAGTGTCTATTTTGACGCTCGCTAGGATGCAATTCTGTTCTGAAGTGCTACTGAATTTTGCTAAAGAAAAATGAACTGTATCTCACATAACCACTTGTTATTGCAGGTACTGGATATGGACAGTACAAGTTCAAAGGGCTTTATTCTCAGCATAGTGGAAGTACATTCGTGTGTAGTTCCAACGCTCACTTCCAAAATTGAATTTGAATACAATAATGTTTTTTTGTGGTTCTTAAAAGACTTATTTTACATTTTGACAGCTTTTTTGGTTCAACATGTTAGTGTGTCTGCACGAATGATCTTTAGACAGTACAAATGTCCAACACATGCACATATAGTATGTTGGACATCAAAAACTGCATTGTTAGCCTCTCTAAATGCAGACACTACAGCAGTGTGATCAGCGTAAGCCTCATTGTCCTCACTGAGAAATACCTATATTTCTTTAAGATGCAGAATGGTTTAAAATAGCCTTGCTCCCAGGCGTCCAAAAGTTGTTGTGTTACCTGCTGCAAGCAGACACTGATTGCCATACTTTGCAGTGTAATGGGGTTCAGAGCCCCTCTGAGTTGGTAATACAAAACTAAGGTTCCATGCCTTTGCTAATGGCCCTGCGAGGCTGTACTTTTCGAGCTGAATGCTAATGTCAGAATGCTTGCATGCTCACAATGACAATGCTAAAAGTCGGATGCATTTACTATGATCACAATGTTTGTTCAGCATGTTAGCATGCTAACATTAGCTAATTAATACTAAACATAAAGTTCAGCTGATGATGATGGGAATGACATAAGTTTGCAGGTATTTGGTCATAAACCAAAGGACTGGATAAATTAAAATTTTGACCTAAATTCTCGTGTGGGGGAATTTGTCTGTGCCAAATTCCATGGCAATCCATCCAATAGTTGTTGAGACATTTCTCATGGTGGTTCTAGAGGAGAAGTCAAAGGATCATCAAAGTTATTAGGATTCATCATCTAGAAACCATGAATGTCTACCAGGTTTTGTGCCAATCCATTCAAACGGTGCGGAGATGAGTGAAAGTGAAAACTTTGACCTGTTGGTGGTGGTTACATCGCATCTATTGTATTGCAATATTTATATAAAATCAAAATTTTACATGGATTTTTGTAATATTGATTTTGAATTTCTGATTTTGTAATATTCTAAACACTGATGATTTTTAAAATCTTTTTCTGGAATGACAAATGTATTGTAAATTGTGATTTTTTTTTAAAAGTTTGGACAGTGTTTTAATTTCATTGCGCAAATTCCTAATGGTTCTTAGGCAGATGACCTGGAGGTTTGACGAGCACCCTTGTGGATTTCAGGTTACACCTTTGCATCAAATGGACTAACTGGTTGGGAAAATCTCAGCAGGCAAAGTGAATGACCTCTAACTTCCCCAGTTAAAGCTGCTTAGTGTCAGTGTGCTTGTACTGGGCAGCTCACAAGCCTGAGTTTGAATACTGACAAGAAATGTTAAACATTCTCTGTATGAGGGCATGCATGCTCTGTTGACCTCTGAAGTTGCTTTTTCTGTCAAGTGATTTCTTTTCATCCAAAGTGCGTACCCTTGTGAGGTCATGGCTCAGTTTTGAACTCAGTGTGGGTTCAAATGTGACTCATGAAGCTTTATAGCACCTCATACTCCACTGTGGTCAGACACTATCTTAATACAGAAAAGAGAAAAAATACCAGTTTACATTTAGGTGACAGCACTAAATGCAGCTCATAACGTTTATTGTGCCCCTTACGCTCCCCACCAGACTCTTTACACACCAAGAAAAATATAATGATCTTTAATAAAGTCTTATTAAGTAACATTGCAACACATGATGGTGCAGGTGGGAGCAATTCAATGACATTTACTGTTGTCAGTGTTAAATACTGTAGTCAGATGGCTTGGTCACAGGTGAGTGAACTGCTCTGTTGATTCAAGATCATCTTTGTTAAAACACGCGGTGCCCTAAAACTGGGAGAACAGATGGCGCTACCTCACACACACACGCACACACATTTACACACTTAAACAAGCTCATGACTTGCTGGGTCAACAATGAAACACGCGGTGAAACCTCATTTTGAGGTGTAAATGTACACACACACACACACACACACACACACACACTATCTCAGTATAAAATAAACCTTGTCTTGCGGTGACAGCTGCGAGTGTGTATCCTCTGATCTTTGTCAGTGTGTGTGTATGGATTACACCAGTGTAGCATGTGTTAGGAGATCGGCTTCATCAACAGATGGCTAATTGCTTTATCAATTAACCATGAAAATGTTAATGGACTCTCATTATCAATTATTTAATTTGATATATAACTTATTAATCAAACAGAGTGTAAATTACCACTGAGGCGAGGGCAAGTGCAGTTTGAAAGGTGAAGTGTTTAAGCAGCTTTAACTGATAATCTAAATGTTGCTGGAAATTCGCGGCTTGCAATAATCCAATTAAACCAAACTATTGTTTAATCTGCTAATCAGCATTTATTTATAAATGCCTTCTATATAAATTGCCTTCATTCCTCACCTATTTGTTACATTCAGCACAATGGCTTTTACGTGATGTGTCTTGTTCAGTCAAGACATAATTGTTTTTTCTCCTTTACTCCAAACTCCTGGATTGAACCTGACAAGATCTTAAAGTCGGATGTTATGGAGCAGCGTTTTAAACACCTATTTACAAATGTCATTGTCTTTGACTGTAATTGTGTTGTGTAACTGTCAAGTCACTGTTTAATTACTATTTAATCACCTTTTACTACTATTTGATTACTCTTAATTATTTTGTTTACTGCCGTCATTGCCCTATTACTGTGGTATTATTTTTAACCTCTGCGACTTGTGGTTTTGTTCTAATTCCTTTCTTGATTGTAACTCGGCACCGCTGTAAATAAGACCCTCTAACAGCATATTAACAATATCAACCCACACGTCAGGTGGACAGGAAGAGCGTGGTTAGCTGCCGTTCCTAGACATCTGTGTTCATGTGAAAGCTGATGGGAGCATAAAGACCACCGTGTAGATGAACCCACTCAAACAGAAAAAAATGTCTTATATCTCTTATGTTGTAATTGGCCGGATAGAGAGAGGGAGGTGCAGCAGGTCAGGGGGCTATTCGGGGTCGAAGAGCACAAGGAGTGGATGATGAGAATCCCACCCTGATGGACAATACTGTTAAATCAACCGGGGACCACTAGGAGCATTTCATCTTGTTAGGACTCTAACATCTAGCCACAAAGTTTTCAAATCACAGGGAGTCAGGACATACCACAAACCATTCAACACCTTAAGATCTCTGCTGGTACTACTGGGCACATGTGGCTGCTGCAGGGAACACTACATCAGTAAAAAGGCAAGGGACCTCGACAAAAGACTGAACATCACAAGCAGACAGCATCATCTGTCTGTGGATACTACTGTAGAACAAAAACTGACCAGGAGTTGATGACAGCGACTTTTTCATTCAACTTTTCAGCACCATGGAGAGAAACGTTAAGATACTCTGGACAGCTGTAGCTGTGTCTCAATTACATACACACTCTATGACGTATCATAGACCCTATATATATATATATATGTTCTGACTTTTTTTTTGTTGAGACTTTTCTGGAGCAGCCTCACCACCCTTTGTAATTTATTTATTTTTTGCAGCTGTGAGTACCACCCCCAGTTCCTATGTGCATCAACAGCACACTCCAAATTTCTTAGTGTCTTTCTTGAGTATACTTAATTTTGTCATTTTTCCACTGTGAACATACTACATACTCAAAACCCGCTTGTGGACTTGAGAGAGTTGTTTTTCATATAACAATTTTTAAGAAATGAGTTCCTTTTTGGTGTATTTTCTTCTGCATTTGCCACTTCAACACCAAGCGGCACCTCAGAGGCCCCTGTGGAGCTGGTGGGGACTTTGTGTCTTGCTCGAGGACACTTTAGCAGAGCAGATGCTTTCAAACACAGCCTTCAGTCTTCATTAATAGGCTAGCAACGGTCTAAACATTCGCCTGTTGTTAGCTTTTTGAAGCTGTAAGCTGTCAAATGGAACAAACTAATTTGAGACTCATCCTCCATCTGAAAACATTCAAAAGAAACGAAAACACTGATTTGAATCTCAAATAAGACATCGTGTTGCTTGGCAAAAGCTTGGTGTTTGTTCAGCAAAATAAAATAAACAGTCACTTTGCTCACATTTGAGATGACGGGGAGGCACAGATTGTTTTCTGCCATTATCTCTCCAAGATATGAGGGTACGATTATTTGCTTCAAATGTCCACTCCATAATTACCATAGAGAGCCCATTACTGGCTTTGCTTACACTGTGATTTATCACCGTCTCCTCGAAATGATGCCGAACATGTTAATGAGGGTGATGCCCCACACTATCACAAGCCCTAGAATCTACTAGGTTTATCTGTGTGTCCTTGGGATAACAGTAAAATAATGAATAAAAATGGCACAGCAGGTTTTCAGAAACTGGTTTTAATTGTCATCAAAACAAAAACAGGACTGTATTTATTCTTGTGCAGATAAAACGTGCTGTCAACAGCCAGACGTGTATTTTGTTGGATTGGTATTGCTTCTTACATTTTGATTAGTTAACATAGACTGCTGGAGGCATTCACTGAAAATAAACAAAAACTCAATCAATTTAGTTCTATCAACCCCGACTTTGTTTACAGCCTTTTAGATAAAAGTAGAGAACGGCTGGCATGAACTATTCATCCATTTAGCACTTGCCAGACAGTTATTGTTCACAAAATGAAGTCGGACTCGTAGAAAACAAAGCTCGGAAATCTGGGAGCTCGATTCACCATTGCCAACATGCATGTCGATCATCCAAAGATCAGAAAATCTCCCCCAGTTGCTAACTTCTTAAGGATGTAAATGGACTTCTGCTGACTTATTGACCATGTTGCTTTTAGTGGACCATGGCCTCAGGGGAAAGGAGGGAGAGAGATGCCAATAGCTGGAAGGGAAAGATGTATATAATGTAGATAAGGGTAGGCATATGCAGAAACCTGCTTGCATATTATGTGTACATACGTTATTTGCCTAACAATGATGACTGTGTTAGTCTTTCAGGGCAGCAAGGACTCCAAGGACTTCATCATCCAATTACAGCGAGCCTGCTAAAGGTCTCAATCCCACGAGTTCTGCTGCTGCCAGCAGGAAAAGCGACTGCACTACCAGTGGAGCTAATTTAAAAGAGCCTCTTCATGTAGCCAAAGGCTAATGTTTTCTACCACAAAGTTCAGCCAAATTCTTCAACTCTGTTCCACTGAAGTACAGTTTGTTTTATTATTCAGGGATGGAGTGTCCTGTGTAAGTATCCTTATGCTTGTGGGTGTGATGATTTGCCACTTGCAGAGTGTCTTGTTTCAATAATTTGTAGCTTATTTTTACGTGATCATAATGAGTGCAAACAGTATGAGGAATTTAAAAAAAGTTATTTGCTTAGTAAGCAGAAGTCATATTTAGTAATAACTGTCCAAATTTCCCCACAACCTTAAGTTATGATTGATGTGTCATGCTTTGGTGCATGCCCTTGTCTGTTCCCTGCCTCTGCTTTCTTGCTATCCTCTTCGTTATAAAGGTTCACCTTCCATGACAGTTCTTTGCAACAGATCCACCCTTAGCTTCACCCTCACCTCAGACTGTTCTTGTTTTCAGCATGTGATACACCTTCAGCCTCCGCCACATCTTCATTTTACTTCATTTCGTTTGTGCGTGTATTTCCTCTACCCTGCATATCATAAACTCCGTGTTCAGAGGGAGGAGGAGGGTACACATGTGTGTTTGTGTGTGATAGCAATAAAGCATTAAGAAAAAAAAATAAAATCACTAGCGAGTGCACAAATCCATGCTGCGTGATGTTTGTACGCTTCAGTAAATTGCTAACAACATTCAGTTTGTACCAATAACACACACACACACAAAGAAGACATCAAACACTTACAGGTAATAAGTGTCTGCCCTGAGGACTACCTATAGTAAATACAAACACACAGACCTGAAGGGTATTATTCATGAGTTTTTAATGCTTGCGCACACACACTCTCTCTCCCTTCCTCTCTCTTTCACGCACACAGAGTGATTGCGCTATCAAACACACTACAAAAGGCTAATTAAGAATATGCATAGCCTGGACTTAACAAGCTCATTTGTCTCTCGCCATCCACACAGCGCTACCAAGGCCCTCTGCTCATTAAGGCCTTTAAGCTGCAGGCCAGACAGCCCCCTGTCAGTTAGCTAACAAGGTAAATGAAGGAGGCAGCCAGTGTTGACTTTGCTTGGGAGGCTGGAGGTGGGAGATTAGCCTGCTTGACTCTGCACCAAGACAGCAGGGCAAGGTTCATCTGACCCGAGAGAAGCGCTACCCAACATTAACAACCAAAAGACAGCAATCATGCTGATGGGATGACTCATGCATGAAAGCGTGTGTGTATGTGTATGTGTGTGTGTGTGGTCGTGCACCTGAGTGTGTGCGTGCGGGAGGTTAATTAGCCTCCTTGACTTATTGCTGTGACGGCCAGGATCAGCCAAGAAGAAACAAGGTCAAACACGGTAACTGTAAAAAGACAGTGATCATACTGGGAAGAAATGGAAACACGAGCACATACTTTTTCTTGTTGCTGTTGGCCTTTAAAAACCTTACAAGCAATGTTCTAAAATAAATCATTAAAGATGAGCAGCCATATTATATTTCAAGTCATACTGCACTTTCTGGGGTTTAAAACCAGGATTTTGTAGAAATAGGAAAAATGTGGCACACTCATTTTCAAGTCAACTCAATGATACACTTCTTAATTTTCAAGGAGATCATTGCCAGGTTCTTAAACTGCTTGCTCCCCCCTCGAAGCTGGACCTCATCACCCTCCCTGGTTGCTGAATTCCTCCTTCTGTCACGACGAGCAAAGACAGACACTGTGTGAAAACCTCTTCCGAGTTCCTCGTATCTGTGATCTTATTATTTCGGTCAGTGTTGCTGTTATCTCTTTTATCCTCATTACTGAATCTGTTGATCCATATGTTGAGCCTCATTGAATATACCGCAACACCAGATATGCTTGTGCGATGTTAAATGTAGCTAAACAACATGGCCTGTAGAGCTACTATTTGAAAGTTACCTACTACTCTAAAGCATAAGACTAAGCTAAGCTAAGCTATTACTCTGAGTCATGGTGTAGCTAGACGTGCTTTCAGCCACTGGTCTGACTGGTCTGACTTTTTTGGATTGACACACTGGAGAAGCGCAATAAGTTGCTGCTACTGTCAGACTGCTAGTGAGACAGAGGTAGGGTTGATGACAAAAGATACATACTATTCTCAGACAGACCTTGAATGATCTCAGGATGAATCCCTTGGTTTTATCTGCTGTTGCTACCAGCAACTATTTAACATAGAAAAAGCTAAGTTTTGTAATATGAACAGTTGTCTGACAGATGGACTGGGAGCCCTGTAGCTTCCACAAACCCATAATCCCAGGGATATTAAAACTCCTTCAGTCAGTGACACAAATGAGAAATGCACTCCCCATGAGTCTGAGATCGAGATTTATTAAAACATATTGCCACTGCTGCCACCAGAAGTAAGCCTCAGACACGTTTTTTTGGCCATGGGCCTATTTCTACTCAGCCCCCCATATGGCAAAAATTCCAGCATGTCTTAATGAGGCTGGGATCCAAGGCTAGATAAGGTAAGGCAACATAAGATTAACTTTATTGATCCTTGAGGGCCAGGCATGCCAGAAGGGAAATTGAGTCATTATAGCAGCAAAGCATGGAGGTGTAGGATGGAGGACAGAGTAAATGGCGCAACAAGTTGGTGTATTGTGCAGTAAGAATGCCCTGAAATCAACGTTCCTGAGTTCAAGCTCTCTGCAAGTAAAAAGGTGAGGAGTAGTGGAGCTGACAACAAAACACTGTCTTTCTCAAGGATACTTCAGGCATTTGCCAACATAGGAGTTCAAACAGGGCTTCTTCCTGTTGAGGGGTAGCGTTTTAAAAGTCCAAACTTTTAAGGTGCGTGAAGGTGTTTCTATATAAAAAAAAAAGTTGAGTCCACATTCCAAACTATTTACAGATTCTAACTGTGTTTTGAGTATGTAGGATGTTCATCCTGGAAAAGTAACTAAACCAAAGCCACTACATGTAGAATTTCTGACTTGGACACACCCCTGTGGCATCATGAAGAGACACTAGCAGGTTAAATGTTCAATATGCCTCAAACAAACTGCATGTTGGGTGGTTGAATGGCAACTGAAACCCCCTCCCACAACTTTCCGAACAATTTTTGCAACTTTTTGAAACCCACAATGTGAACTTAACGCCCACTTCACACAGTGATTGATCAGGTGTGCAGTGATGAGAACGTAGGTGGAATTTGAACTTCTCTCCCAAGCTTGTTGATGATTTTTTTTCTATTTTTAACAACTACTTTCTTCACTTTTTGTGTGTACAAAGGAGCTGTGGGGGCTGGTTATTTACCTGGGAGGGGCTACAGGCTTCTGCTCACACACTAGCAATGTTGTTGTCAAGCTTGGTGCACTAAGCTTTGACTCCACTTATAGAACACTTACATTTACAGTACTCAACAATTAAATCAGAAAAGCAAACACAATCCGGCTACTTAATCTAACTGTCTCTTTTCTCACCAAGCAGAAGGATCCTCTAGAAAACTAATCAAACCTTGGACTTGAAAAGTTGATTTGAATTTAAATATTTAAATTCCTCATTGATGCTGAATGTACATTCATTTCTGCTTTGTGATAGTTAGAGTACTGCAAATATACAATAGTGCATATAAAAATAAAATAGTGTTTAGCCTACCATGCCATCTTCCTATTGTCCGCTCCTTTTTTGTTGCATTGTCTCCATCTACTGGACTGGACCAGTGGCGCTGGCAATGGCTAATATTGCAGTCACGGATGTGTCCTAATGGTGTGTTCCATTTAAACTGGGAAGTCAGAATTTCAAACTGTTTAACAAAATTTCAGCTGGAACGCCCCCTGAGGTCGGATTTCTGACTCGGATATTCGGGAGAACCTCACCAACCCCAACCTCAAAATCCAAGATGGCTGCTCCATGCATCAACATACGTGGAAAGCTGTAGTAATATTCCTTTTATCATCACTTCTGTCTCATTTGTGTATCATTACACACAGTACTGTCCAACTTCTATCTGTGGACATGTTGCTACGGTGTTTGTATGCACAAAATACCGCGTAATGTGTTGTTATCAACTGGTATTGCTAACAATGGCTAACCTGGCTGGAGTAAACCCCACTTCCCCCACCCCGTGAAATGAAAAAAACTAACTGGTTTTCCAACTTGATGTACTGAAAAGCGGTCAACTCGGGTGTGATGTCATTCCCTGCTCCGAGTTCCGAGTTCCGAGGTAAATGGAACGCACCATAAGAGGCTACCGCACTATGGCTGTATGTAAACAGGAAGTAGTTGGGGCATGAAGCTGGAGCTTGAGCAATGTGTCCCCCTTGTATTGACAACACAAATATTAGATCTAATTTAATACTTTATTTCTTAAAAGAGTGGAACACAGTGGCTAAAATTCTGTTTCCCTAACGCCAAGCTACAATTATTGATAGCACAAGAAATACAAACAGGGACAGCCTCCCTTGTATAAGGTCTTGATTGGCTACTCAGCCAATAACTCATGAAGCTAATTTTCCTTTTTACACACATTTACTTGTATTAGATGGAGGCGGGATCAGGAGGAAGTTAGTGCTGAATTATTGTGTATTGCAAGGCTGGGATGGCGCCCATTAGTAAAGAGAGTACAAGATAGACCTATTTTTGCAATTCATTTTACTGTATCACTTCATTTGAAGGTATATTAAAATGCTTAAAAATCAAAAACTAATTCATTTGCTTATTTCAAATATTTAATAAGAATTTATTAAGCTTGCAGACTTTGAGTTTAGCTTGCAAATGAGTGCAACACTATGAGTTCCTTTGAGGAAAGACTGTCAGAAAGTGTGTGCCCCATTTGAATAATTATTGCGTCTCGCCCCTCTCTATGACGATAGGCTTTTCACCCCACCTTCAAGTGTGGCCAGTTGGAACAGCTATAAACTCTTTTATCTTCAGACGAGGTCGGACGACGTGTCGTACGAACTAGTTAATTTCAATTATACCCCGACCTTGAGAATGAATGGGCTGGAAGCAACACAGACTGCAAAAATGTTAACCAGGGATGTTTAATCACTCTGCAAGCAGAGATTATTCGATATAATCCATAATCACATACGATTGAACTTTTGAGTGTGCTGTACAATGCAATGCATGAAGGAAAATGTCCCGTAATGAACTGTAAATCAAGTATGAAACACTGCTTTCTTTTTATGAAATTTAAATTGCATGTCACATTTTAATTGAAGTCTGTCAGCGTGTGTCTTGTATAATTTCTTGTTAGACCACCATAAGGTACATTCTCGTATAGCTGTGGAAGCAGTGTAGTGGGCCCAGTATATAATTAATATGCATTATGGAATTGAGGCTCAGTCTAGGTCATTGACAGCTAAAGGGAACACTAACTGCCAAATAGGTTTGTGGCTCAGGTGAAGTGCAAATGGAAATTTCTAAGTTCATTTTGAGATGTGAGTGTTGTTTGAGTGTGACCGCACTTCCTTACTCTTACAATATTTTGCTTAAAGACCCTCTCAGTCTGGTATAGTGTGTGTGTGTGTGTGTCTGTGACAGAGAGAGGGAAAAAGAGCGAGTGTATGTTCAAAAAGCTAAGGGCTGTCATGGCTGTCTATTTCCTCTTTCATCCTGTCTTGGCAATAAAGTAATGTATTCATAAACCGTTTCGGCACACAGCATTCAGCGATTGAATTAGAGGAAGGAAAATGCATTTCATTACTGCTGAAGAGCATGGCAAGATTTCTCTTGTAAAGGACAGAAGTGTGTGTTTGCATGAGGGAGGGGGGAGAAAAGACAGACACGGCGAGGTAAACAGAGAGGGTGAGGGAGGAGAAGAAGAAGAGGAAAGTGTGGAGGGAGAGCTGATAAGGAGCGCTGTGTGGGGGGTTTGTGGGGATGGAGGGGGTGGTGGTGGTGTTGATAGCCTCAGGCTGTGGTAAATGAGCTCCGGTCAAAACAGGACAGCTCCTACGATGAAGAGGAGGTGTGGGATGCAACCTGTGCGTGTGCCTGTGAGAGTGTGTATATGCACACATGCCCCTCCATGAGCCTTTAGGTGGTTTTGTGTGTGCACATCACGACTCCTCTTCTTTCCGGAGCAGCTCCTGGGACGCCCCACGGCTCAGCTGGCTGCGGTGCATGCCGTGTCCTCGCACTGATATGGTCTAGAACCAACTCACTAAACTAATCTCCCCTGTCTCCTCCTCACTCTCCTGCACTCTTTTAAAATGAGCACTGAAACACAGGATGTTTGGTGCATTCACAAAATACATACAGTGTGGAGCAGTTGCACGACATTTCATACACAACTTTTTTTCTCATCTTGTAGAATAACACTGAGGAGAGATAACCAGTGCAAACAGGAAGTAGACATTACAAGTGTGGAGGGAAAGTAAAGGTGTGGAGGTGGGAAACAGGAGATTAGAGGAGATACAGCAATTGAGCTTCAAGAGTTTAAGTCATAGTAGAAGTGAAAAGTTCTTGTAAACAGTTAGTTCAGATTAATTCAGATCATATTTCTCACCAGAGTGCTTTGTGTGTCCTTCAGGCCTACAAAATGTGTTGAATGCATTTTCTTCTTTAAAACATTTGCAAAAGCGATTTTCAGGATATTTTCACACCTGCATTGTTTACATCCACATTTATAACAGCTGGCTGTCTTCTGGCCTTCCCCCTTTGGCTGATGCACTGCGTTCCTTGGCGCAATACCACCATGCCACCTAGCATGGATGACATAGCTTGAATTCACTATACATGAGCACCACCGCCCTCTGCAGTCCACAGTAATATGTACTGTGTCATATGCGTGCTCATGATACAAACAAAAAGGGGACCAAATGTGCTAGAAAAAAAAAATCAACAGGGTAACTTAACTAATAATAACAAGATCACACAAAGGTCAGATTTATGTATTATCAAAAGTGTTTTCGAACATCATGTTTCTGTTTTACAAAGGATGAGGACGATGCACTTCCTTAAGCTATTCTATGGGAAGCACCGGGACTGTGACAGAGGTTAATTTCCTCCTGCTCATGCAGTCCTAAAACATATATTAAGCTCTAATTGGGGGGAAAAAATGCATTATTTCATTAGTATATAAACCGCCAACTGTGTGTCTGCTCTTTTCTAATCAACTTTTCCACTTGAATTTTCCCAGACTTCTATGCGCTCGGTGAGACAGATCTCCTCCTATGCAGCATGACCATGGAGCCTATAATTAACCGTTAGCTCACCTTTACACATAACAAAAGGATGAAAATGGCTTGTCCAATTCATATTATTATCACATCAGCCTTTCATGGTGCAGGAATGTAATTTTCACATTGTTAGTATCCATTAAACGCAATGTAGTAGTGACGGTGACAAATGAAAGGGCAATTTTTAAATCAATCACTACAATTTTGCTCGAACAGACCAGGTCACTGCAAATACTGTACTATCACTCTTGCTCAGTTCAAGCATCCTGTGGTTGCTCGCTTCACATTTATCATCCCATTAAAGGGTACATTCACCTTAAATTATGAATTATAAAGTTATTTAAATCATAAATAATCAATGATAGCATGTGGTTATCAGTTATGATATTGGTGCTGTTTTTTATTAAACCAGAGTTAAAGGTTTATTTGACAAGATGTTTGACTCACACTCACTAATCACAACACCCATAATAGATAGGAGTACAATATGGAATTGTTTGTAAGACAGTAATTGCAAACAATTCCAGATGTCTGCATTTTGCAGATTTTGTTAATTTTACATTCCAGTAGAAGAGGAATGCACAAACACTTGATATTTACACAGATTTCAAATTTGCAGCATGTAAGTATAAGTGAAAAATTTCACACCAGACAACCAGCAACCAGAGTTTTACATACAAAACATATGAAGAGCTTATAAAATATGAAGTTTTGTTATAAATTAAACTAACCCTAACCCTAACCCAACAGTGTATAGGAGTACAGCTGTAACAATTAGTTAATTAATTAATTAGTCTATTGACAGAAAATTAATTGTCAGCTATTTTGATATCTGTCGCTTTTCATGCAAAAACATTTCATGGTTTCAGCTTATTAAAGGTTCTGTGTGTAACTTTCAGAAATTGTTTGTTAACAATGACATCAGTGGCCGTTAAGTCAACTGCAGACAGCATCCTGTTACTCGCACTCTGTGGGAGCAAGCCAGCATCGGCCAAAACAGTGACGTGACACACACAAGACTGAATGTGATTGACAGGCATCATTTTGATAGCCAGCTTTTCAACAACCAGATCAAAAGGATGCCGAAATAACTACATATGATGCCGATTTGTAAAAAGTCTGAATTCATGCTTTCTCAGGTCTGTCCGCAATACGACAAACAAACAGCTTTTAAAATGCTTGTTTGTTGAATGGAGTTCAGATCGATCAGGGCTATGCTAATATTGTGGCTGCTCCATCAACTTTCAAAATAATGTCATCTAAATTAGGCATAAATACAGCAGCAACGTTATTGTTTATACACATAGGCTAGATATCTACATATTGTGTATCTGTATAAATATGAAGTAGTATCATAGAGCTAACATTAGCTAGTGTTGCACACTGTGGTGTAGTTCTATAGAAGTCTTATGGGACTACCCTGCACGTTGAAAAATTATGCCATGACCAGTGTGTTAAAGGGGTCCTGACCAAGCGTCCATATATGACGAGTTGGGCTCATCCGTTGGATTTTCCCGGAAAAACCATCCCAAGTTCTTCACATTAAAATCATTCTACAGGCTGATAGAGGCAACTGAGAAAGTTGCTGAAGGTCTCATTTTTTAGGTTAAGTTACAATCCGTTCACACACTGGCAATACAAAAGCATTAAAAAACGTTTATGCATGTAAAAACTTACATACAGTCCCATTAATAATTTAAATTAATGTTTAATAATTTTTCAGGTTTGGACTGTTGGTTGCACTACAGTGACCAGACGTCTCGGTTTGTCCGGGATTGTCCCGATTCAAGCTGGGTGTCCCGAGTCGCGACAGATATCAGTAAAACACTAATATGTCCCGGTTCTCAACATTCACTACCAAACCCTGGTTTTCACCACAGTGAATTAATTAATTTGTTTTCAGCACTTACATAGATGTTTATCGTGTTCTGTCCTACTCATTATTACCTAACCCAATATAAAAACATAAACACTTCACCACATGTCTGAATTCAACACTGATTTGTCTGTATGCGTGTCAATCAATCACTGTGTCGTTGTCAAGGCAACGAAAATGCTGCGTTCATGGCGTCCATGTTGTTGAAAGGTGCACTCGGTAGGTGTGCTAATTGTCCCCCATCCTGATGAAAACGCCTATGGTGCGTGCATAAGTGTATACATGTGTGCGTTCACGAATGCATACACGTGCGCGTTTGCATACATGTGCATGTTCGTGAGCGCATACATGTGTGCATGAACGCACGGTACATTTAAATGTCCTGGTTTGGGGGTTTGAAAATATGGCCAGCCTAGGTTGGACAAAACACGCATTGTGGAGGCGTCACTTGGTCTCTGAGTAATTGTGTCGGTATTTCTCACCATTTTTAGAATTTTTACAAAGCACACTATTAATCTATTAATGGAGAAAATAATCAGCAGATTAATCCAAAATGAAAATATTAGTTGTAGTCCAATACAAAATGAAAAAAAAAAATGACAGTAAATCCTACTTTTACATTAATGCATGAGTAATAATAATAAAATAATACTATATTATAGTATAACAGTCACAGGGGCCATTTTCTGCATTGAATACTTTTACTTTAAAATACTTTAAGTACATTTTCCTGATCATACTTACATACTTTTACTTGACATTTTCAAGGCAGGACTTGTAATAGAGTACTTTTACTGTGTGGTATTAGAACTTTTACTTAAGTAAAGAATCTGAATACTTCCTCCAACACAACACACAACCTTTGTATTATAGACACAGGCAGATTTCTGATCAAATCTGCCCTCCTGTGCTGCACCTGTGGCACTTCATTACATGTACTCAAGTTTGATTTGCTTTTGAATTTCTTGTACTGTCAAGCTTCTTTTCATCTCTGCTGATATTCCGAATGTTAGTAGAAGTTGTCATGCTCAAAACACAGTGCTGCCACAAGCACAGCCTTGTTAGCCACACATTCATTAGCTGAGCGGCTAATTAGCTAACTTGTCAACACCGCAGTCTGTGCTCTCCTTTAGCTAAACACACACACGTCAATGGCTATGCACACTTGCACATGCAGAGACCGGACAAGCTTCTGAATACAATACAAACACTCACGCAACACAAATGTGTCAGCAGCAGCCTAATTAGAAGTAGTGAGAGGTAAGCGGGTGAGTGAGAGAAATGGGGAAAATGAAGAATAAAGTATAAGACAGCTAGAGAAGGAAAAGAGACTCTTTATTGATTGCGACTTTCAGCACTTAGAGCTCAAGGTTTTTTAGGACTCTCATGGCGCGAACGTCTTCCCCTATCCAATTATAACACTCCCGCTCTGAGGAGTTGTCAACCACGGAAGATAATATGTGCTCTGAAAACAGTGCAAGAAAGGAAGGGAGAGACAAACAGAGGGTGGAGGGATGAAAGGAGAGTAGGAGGTGAGGAGGTTGGTGATAAGAAAAAGAAGTGGACGAGCATGCATGGAGGAATAGGGAAAAGCATGGTGGCAGAGAAAGAGACAAGTTATAAGAGAAGACAGAGCCTACAAGGAGTAAGGAAGGGAGAGGGCAGAGGGAGGAAGACGAGAGAAGAACTAATCATAATACATCATTATGCTAGCAACCAATGAAGGAAATCTTGAATCATCAGTTATTTTAATAAACCTCTCTTAACCAGCTCTGTGCATCAGCAAACAGGACAAATGATGCCCAATTTGCTCAAAATCTGCAGCTGAGAGGACTTAATTTTTCAACCATTTTTGCAAACTCAGCCCTGCTCCAAACATCTGTCAAAACCCAGCTCATTGTCTTCAATCTGCGTACAAATAACACGACTTTACACTTTCAAATAGTGTGCAGCCAAAGTCCAACTCCGTGTGCAGGTGATAAGCCCGGCATTTGGTGAGACCAGGCTGGAAAAAATGTAGTGACGTAGTACAAAGAGCGACCACGCCACAAAAACACAAGACTTTCACCCAGGAGACCGCTGTTCGTGTCCCGTGTCAAACCAAAAGTCTACGTTTTAAGTTACGTACGTATGTTAACTTATGCACGTAACTTAATGTACGTAACTAACATACTTGTTTAAACCCAAACCATGATCTTTTCCTAAACCTAACCAAGTAGTTTTTGTGCCTAAATTGCATGGTATTTGGACGCATCTGCTCTGCACACAAGTTAATGGTAAAGATTGCACACAAAGTTGGATTTAGGCGTATGAACTACACCCAATTTGAAAGTGTAAAGTCATGTTATTTGTACGCAGATTGAAGAGATCGGGGTGAAAAACCACACCTTGCTGTTAGCTCACAAATAAGCAGTGGTGGAATGTAACAAAGTACATTCACTTGAGTACTATACTTATGTATATTTTTCGAGTATGTGTACTTTACTTGAGTATTTGGTTTTTTGAAAACTTATGACTTTTACTCCACTAAATTTCTCGTTACTTTTAAGCTGCTTTGAAGTCAGCTGTTGAATTGTTTTCTTTTCTACAATGAGACTGGCCACAGGCTGTGTGGCTTACAGGAGAAAAACCAATAACAGTACCTGCTCTGAACTGGGTTTGATGTAAAAGTGGAAATACGTTGTCCAGCTTTGTGAAACAAGCGCAAGCAAGACAACCGCTTTCATAGTAAAACGTATCCATTCAGTTTTGTTAGCAAAGCGCAAACATCTAACCCGGCGGTGGTAATGGCGATGGCAGATAAAACTGATAAAACTGCACATTTTACAGTGGCCTTTTATTGTGACCAGCCCGAGGCACACCTGTGTACTAAGCATACTGTTTAGTCAGCATCTTGATATGCCACACCTGTCAGGTGGATGGATTATCTTGGCAAAGGAGAAGTGCTTACTAACACAGATTTAAACAAATTTGTGAGCAATATTTGAGAGAAACATACCTATTGTGCACGTAGAAGAATTCTTCTTTTATTTAAACTCGTGAAAAATGGGAGCGAACACAATAGTGTTGCGTTTATATTTCCGTTCATTATAAAATGTGAAAATGACAATGGATGTCTTTTTTGTTGACTCAGTTGCATTTCTATGCTGAAGTTTGTATAGGCGTTTCTATAGGCTTTGTGTAGCATAGTGGTTCTACAAGCGAGTCAGTGCATTCATTATGGTTTCAGAGAGTTACGAGGTTCTGTAAAACAACAATGCGTTTATATTAAGAAAATGTACTTTTGAATACTTAAGTATTTTTAAAAGCAAGTACTCCAGTACTTTAACTCAAGTAAAAATTTGACTGAGCAACTTTCACTTCGTAAAGTAGTATTTGACCAGGAGTATTTATACTTTGACTCAAGTAATGAGGTTGTGTACTTTGTCCACCACTGCACATGAGACTCCTCTATGGTCGTCAACCAAACCATGCCATATCATTGATGATCGATAAATAACATTTTGCATATTGGAGATAATTCTCATTTGTAGGGGCAAAGGTTACGAAAAATGCCCTTCATCATACTCCATGTGTATTGGGTCAGTTGTCTTCTTCTGTCAATTCAAACAGAATGGTAGCACCAATTCAAATGTTTCCTGTCAGGACACAAACATACAGGCCTGTACTGGGTACCAGCCAGCCGCAGCAGCTGACTTTTGTGGAAATAAAGAAATGGCTCCATTTTTGGAAGGTGAATACTAATTAGTATCAAATCAGAACTTGTCCAAAAGCTGACAAAATATAAGCTAGCGAGTGAGAAAGCACTCAGCTTAGCTGCTCAATGCAAAACTGTTTCTGCTAGATATCTGTGGTTTATGACGCCCATGAACAGTGGCAGGCTAGGCTACACCACAGCATTCTTAACAAAGAGCAGGTTCAAATGAACCACTCTCTTTTAGTGCCCTCAAGGCTGGGCTGGAAGGACTGAAGTAAAATGACGTCAAACAGTCTTTATGAGCTCCTGCCATTGTTGTGCATGTCCTCACTTTCAGTTTTCTCGCCCACTGTATAGAACAAGCACTTAGAAGCGGCGACAAAGGGACAATGAAAGGTAAAGAGACCGAATAGGGTGAAGAGACAGACATTGGCAAAGGAAGCAAGAAGGGAGGGAAGAGGCTGAAGAAAATAAGAGCTGGTTTAGGGTTTGAAGAAGAGTGCAAGTTAGGTGAAGTAAAAATAAAAACCTTGACATGGAAGTTGATCATCATTAGGGACAAAAGATGCCCACATGTGATCTTGTCCCTCATTTCCCTCTGTTCTCTTAATTACTGAAAATTAACACAAAACATGCTCTACCAGCATCTTTGAATGCATTTACATTACTAAGGCAAAATAATAATCTGAAAACTGAGACTTCAACAGATGTTAATGCAAAATGAGCCTACACATAGTAATCTTCAATTATTGACTGACTGAAAGAAACATCCACTGAAATTAGTCCTGGTCTCCGTCTCCTTAGGATTTAACAAGCTCAGACAAATCATTAATTTCGTCAATTTTGCTGTATTTGACATAATGCATTCTGCTGCTATTAACAAGTAACATTATCAAGTATTGTTTAGTTTTTCTTTTCAGAATTCAGGACGTGACTGGGTAATTTTTGATTAAAGAAGTTGAAATTGTTGGAAGGAAGGAAACAGGAAGGACTTTCAAACTTATATTTCTTTTGTTTTATACCAAGCAGCCATAACTTTAGCTTCTCTGAAAATTGCAAATTCATCATACTTCAGGCTAGAACTATCTATTTTCATTTAAAATTTTTTGATCCCCCTATACATTGTCCAGTATAACCCTGTTTCTACAGGAAAGGCACTCTTATAATGGTATTTCATCATGATAACGCTAGGTAGAGAAGGAAGAGCCAAAATATCATAAGTCCAAAAGGTCTTAAAGCCTGATTCACAATAATTCCAGACAGAAGCATCACGCTGATGCTGGCCTCAGCCCCTTTTTCGACCAAAACGTTCCAGGAACTATGGAACAAGAGGAACTAGTCTCTGGAACTAAAGTAGGAACTAAAAGTCCCTTCTGAGCATTCTCGTGTGTGTTTCCATCAAATCTGAAGAAGCGTGGTGGATTAAAAAAATGATGTAGGCACTTGAAACACAATTTTCACACATGAGGAAACAACATTATCATGTGTTGTTCTTCTTTGTATTTACTGTTGCCTGATTCTGATGTTTGAGTTAGATGTAATGAATGAATGACTGAAAAGGAGACATACAGAGGAGGAAAAGGGGACTGAAAACTCCAGAACATCTGTCTCCACAGCAGACAATCTGCTTAGTGTTTCATGGCTGTTAAATTCTAAAGCTGAGCTAAATAACCATCAATTAGTAAATAAAAGTTTGTCTCTCTTGTTCACTCTCTTTGTTCACTCTACCGCCGCTCCCTCTCTCTCGTTCACTCCAACTCGTTTGTGCTCTCAGCTCGGCCTCACTGTTGTTTTCTTTTTCTCTCGCACTTTTTTAAAAATGCGTCGGGAAGCCGACAATAAAGCCTCACTTTGGTTTCAATGTGAATAAACAAGAAACGTCGACCTTTGTCCTGATATCGATACTTGAGTACTTCCTTGTTTTATGACTGAGGAGGTGCACAAGTCGAAGCAGCCTAGGTGTCTGTGTTTGACCAATCAGTGACAGCCCCTTCACTTCTTGAACCTTTGGAAAGCACTACTACTACTTTTTTGTCCCCTGGAGCTATCCTACAGGAACTTAAGTCCCTGCTCCCTCCAGTCGAAATGCAGGTTTAGTTCCATAGTTCCTCAACAGGTTCTTAGTCCCCTGGGAAAGTTCCTGCAGTGGAAACACACCGCTAGAAACCACACAGGGAATAGAGAGAATAACAGAAACAGACAGTGTGAAAGAATGAGAATGAAAGAGATGTGAGGACTACTGGGTCCATGGAATCTTTCTACCAGCTTTTGTTCTGATATTCTTGTGTGTAGCTCCATATATGTATGTTACTCACAGCAGGCTGCATGCGCGTCAAGTAAAGAGCATCAATGAGATTCATAGATGAATATTTAAATATTTCTATTAATATTAGTTACAGACAAACGCTATATGTCTCATTAGTCACAGACTAGTCCTCTTACTTCCCATCACTTAGCATAGTGAACTATTAACCAAGGGCATCATCTACTCTCTATACATGGATGACTATTTCAATAGTCAAGGTTGGATTTAATCTCTCAACAGGTAAAAACCAGCTACTCACTACCTATTTTGAGCATGAAGCATGAAAGCATAATGTTTTCTCATGTTTTTCAAAATGGTGCGGAAAGTTCAGAAAGATAAGAGATTTACGGGTGCTGCATTATTGCTTCGTGGAACCAATTTTTAGACACAGAAGCTACTTTGTAAATGCACCTGTGAGAGGGAAGCTTGACAGCCCTTATGTAGTATTCAACAGCAAAAATTAACATTCTACTGATCCAAGCCGCTGCCTCAGTGTCCTCGGCTTAAGTAGGCACAGTTGAAACTTTTGAGTCCCAGTTCTTATTATACATCACTTTCCAGCTAGTTTTATACTGCTTTTCTCAACATAACATACTGCCATTTACATTTCCAGTAAAGTATAGACACAAAACAGTAACATCTAGCTGCTTTATTTTTGTGGAATTTAGCATTATGTATCAAGAGGATCATTTTCTCCCCGTGAACGCTGATCACACTGGAATAGGAGCTTTGTCACTGTCTGGGTTTTACTGTGTATGGTGGTTATTTATTATCCAACGATTAATTCCCCAGTGTAGACAGACATAATGGTTCAATCACAATTCCACAGATGAATCTGCATGACAGTTCTTCAGCAACACATGAGAAAAATGTGAATAATAATGATAATGTGAAAGCATTAAGTTGCCAAAAAACATTAAAAGCATCAATTCACAAAGTACTCAACAAGTGTTGAAGTAAACAGGTAAAAAAGGAGAGAGAACAAGTCGGGGAAAGATTCTAAATGAACAAACACTATGTATTGCAAGTTTTAGGTAATGTTACATTTTTTAACACATGAGCCAGTGCATGCATATTACCCAAAGCACGGTGTATCTGGATAAAGAACACCGATACTAGACATTATCCTCTTCAACTGACCATCATTATGTCACTTTTTCACCTCCTCTCACTAAACACAGCATCAACTCAAACTCTTGCATACATATGTTTTTGTGCACAGATGCACTACAGAACGAGTGCGTTGCTGAAGCAGGAAAAATAGTTTGAGCGACACTTTGTGGATTTTGTTCTTTCCAGAGTGAGAAGATTTGAATAAGGACAGGAGCTAATTGCTGTGTCTTTCTGTAACACTCCTGCAGTGAGTTAAAATCTACACTGATCAATGTCGCTTTCCACCTTGGAATCCAAACAATGGACTTAATCCCTGCAGCCAAGTACTGTAGCTGGAACTGTTCGTTTCACTTTAGCAGCAGAGACTAATTGCTAATTGTTGCTAATTGTTGCTTTGTCTCAGCTGACGACACCAGCGGGCTCTCTGTGGGAGCTATTGGCCCGGCTCTTCCTGCCGAGAGCCTGTGGTGGCTACTGCTGAGACAAACCAACAATTAGTCCAATTTCTTTGCACAGACGGGAGTTAAATTAACTGGATGGACTTTACAATAATGAATTAAACTATGCTCAGACTGGGACCACCATGGAACAGGGAAGACTGAAGAGTAGGCTCAGTCATTTGTCTGTGAAATTACTTAGAGCAAGAAAGAGAGAGAGTGAAAGGGAGAGAAATGTGACAGGAATACCAGTGATGAATGACAAACTCTACATATAGCAGCTTCCAAATTTCAGCTTGAATAAAGTTTGCTCTAAAGTTTAGAGCAAATTTAGAGTCTAAACTATAGTCTTTGTGTGGTATCAGTGGTTTCAGAGAGATATCTGAAAACCTGGGAACATAAACCAAAGAGTTTTCCCATAGTCGGTGGCACACTTTGAGAAGCAAAGATCAAGTTTAACACTTTAAGTTCGATCAAATTGTCACAAGTGGATAATAAACGGCTTTACTGAACACTTTTATTTTTAGAATAATAGAACTTTCAGCTTCACGGTGTGCTGTTGTCCTAGTTTAAGCTGTCTGATAGGAGTTACGACATTATCTCTCAGTCTGGGGCAACTTACAACAATATGAGAAGTCTTGCATACAGTGGGGGGCACAAATGTAACACTTTTCCACAGTTTGTTCGCTGCAGCACCTTCCTGGGGATGGCACTTGATTCACACAGTCCTCCTGCCTCATTAAATCCACTATGCTGTTCTGTTTCTTCGACCACAAGGCACAAGGGCAGGCCCGGACTGGACCATTGGGAGCACCAGGAGAATGCCCGGTGGAGAAAAAATGGACAGCGCAGGAGAAAGAACGAAGGAAGGATAAAATTTGGAGCTGAGAGGGAGCGTATTAGAATAAGGAAAGCCCTGGAGAAAAGTGCAGCTAAATGCTGCAAAATTTCACATATGTTCATGAGCAACGGACATAGTTAGTGTTAAAAAGTATTCATGGTAGCAGGGTATAAATATGTTATAATATCATAACAATGGCATTTCAGTATACGTGGTCTGTTGTGAATGTGTAGAGATTGGCCTGGGTTGATGTTAGATTCCCGGCCTGAATTATTATCCCAGTCCGACCCTGCACAAGGGCACAAACTTATTACTGCTCTCTCTAGATACAATATGGAACTCTGCCAAAGTGGTCCCTCCCCACAAGCAGTTCACTAAGGAGTGTCACTCTGCATGAAGTCACACTCGCAGCTGAGGAGGGCTCTCTGATCTTAAGGAGGACGCAATAAATAAACAGGTTAACTGTGGGACGCGCTCTCCATCCTCCACCATGAGCAGAAACATCCCTCAACGAGGATAATGATGGACACCTTCTCACCCAGCTGTTGTGTTATATTATGTGCTGTTCCCTGGCTAGTACCAAACACCTCCAAAACAATAAGTGAGTCTCAGAGTTCAGATGGTAGATTCATTTTCTTTTGTGTGTGTGTGTGTATACACACATGGGGACAAAGTGATGTTTCCCTTTATTTTAACTTAACTACTTATTCTGTGATTTGTCTAAACTTACCATGGCAAGGAAGCGTTAAGATCAAAGTAGCAGGGGTTTATCTGCATGACCACCATAATGCTTGATGAAGTAGCAAGATGGAACTCATGACTTTTTCAGTGACAGCGTCACCAACAATAATACCGCAAGGAAACACTGTTGCTACTACAGCGTTGAATCCGAAGACGAAGAGCAAGATGGTCGGTCCACCCTATCAATCAGAGGAGGCAAACGCATGGGAATTTCTACCACTTGGTGTCAGAGCTGCGACTGGACAGCAAGCGCGACCATCAGTACTTTCGCATGAGTGCCCAGCAAATGATAATCTATTATCCGTTATTGGCAGACAACTCCAGAAGCAAACTACAAACTACAGGCAACCCAAGCAAAGGTTTGCTGTTGCATTTAGATAAGATTATGCTCAAGACATGTATTCTGTTTATTTTCTGTGGGTGAGAGGCAGGAACTTGGCAAGGGTGCAGGAGGATGCCTTGCTTTCAGTTACCGACTTGGTGTTCAGACTGTAGCAGACTCAGTACACCTGGTGTGTGAGGCCATACAAACATAAATGATGGACGCCTATCTACCCAAGCCAAAAGAGGTGATATGGAGGAGCACTGAGATTTTGGGAGAAATGGAATTTCCCAAATTGCTTAGGGGCACTGGATGGAAAACATGTGTTGATTCAGGTAGCGCCTCTTTCAGGCAGCCAGTTTTTCAACAACAAGAATACATTTGCAATTGTTCTTCTTGGTCTTGTTGATGCGGACTACTGATTCCGGGTGATCCAGGTTGGAGACTTGGACTGGACCAGTGATGGGGGAGTACATGCAAGCTCTGACCTGGGACATGGGATGGAAGCTGGATTCCCTCATGTGCCACCAAATTTTCCTTTGCCCAGTGCAGACAGACTCAGTGATTTGCCATTCACCATAGTGGCAAACACTGCTTTCCCACTGAAAACTTATCTGATGAAATGGTACCCTGGCCACATCCTCACAAAAGAGAAGAGGATAACTGTTGGATGTCTCGGGCAAGAATGGTGGTTGAGAATGCATTTGGCATCCTGGCATCAAGGTGGAGGGTATTCTACCAAAGAATCAAGCTGCGACCTGACAACGCGGACACATTTGTTATGGCTGCTTGCATCCTCCATAACTTCTTGCTGACACTAAGTGACTCACAAAGACTATTAGATGAGGGATAGCAGATGGAGATGCAGATGTGTACCGTCAGGAACATGGAGGGAAAGCAAGGCTCAAGGGCAGCCTTTGTAGTTTCTTTTAACTCACCACAGGGCAGTGTGTCATGGCAGGACAGCATGATTTAACAGGTGGAATGTATTGGCAAAGGGATTGGTGACTGCTCTAAATTTAAACAAGTTGAGGGGGTACATTTTAAATGTGTTTTTCCTGTTGTAATAAGACATATTGGCAACACTTATCATTTCATGTCTTCTGTTTTATTGTCAAAATAAAATTGTTGATTTGAGTTGTATTTCGTGTGTGCCATATGCAAACAAATTGTCATTTACAAGGCTTGTACATCACAGTGATATTTTGTTATATTATTGCTGGTTTCTTTGCTTGAATGAGGGCCACAAATAAATTATGTACATGACACTCACAGAGTCACACACTCTGAAAGGAAGTGATGTCAACCCTTTTTTCATAGCCTGTGTAGGCCTACATATATTTTGTTTAATAAGTGCTTGATTACAGGCGTTACCAGACAAGCCAGATAGTTTAGAAACTGATGGCTAACTACCATTTATATAACATATATTGTAAAAAGCTGTAAAATTACAGCCTTTTGTAATCAAGATGGGCCCCGCGATCTGTAAACAACTGTCCAACTGGTACGAGCTCACACTAAACAATTTTTCCTCTCATAATCGTATGGGTTCTGATAAAGTCTGAGAGAGGAGAGAAGATGAGAGGAATCATAAGGAATCAAGAGGACCGATAAATAGGCTCCTGTAATTGTAGTTAACCCATGAAGTTTGAAATAACAAAATGCATCAGACATCATTATCATCCTCTTCGTTTACGCGCCTCAAAAAAATAGACTTGAAGATGCAGCTGAGACACGAGCCTGCATGGAGCCGGTGCAGACAGCTGCATGGATTAAGATGAGAGTGTATCTGTTGCGTGAGACGTGCGAGTAAATAATGCGCCCGATACGCTTGTGGTCTAGACACGGGGTTACATCCAACGACTCCTCCAAATGTTTGTCCATGACCTCTAGAGTGACACGTGGAAGAGTTTTCTGATCTAACGTTCGCATCGGCAGGATGATCATCATTTGTCTGCACCTTCCAAAACCGTTACAAATTACTGTTGAAAAAGAAACCTCTTTTATGATATGGAAACGTTATAAGGTTTGGCATGAAAACGACTTGGTTAGGTTTAAGAAAAGTACTTTGTTAAGGGTAGGGCACTAGGGTAGGGCAGCGACTGATGCTGTTGCCTCCTTATACTGTACCCAAGAGTCTTGAGTACATAGTGACTTCTTCTTGATTGCCGTAACTGTTAAACTTTAGTGCACCACCACAGTGCATAACCTCTCCTCTGTACACATTGGGGTTTTGAAGTGAGTTTGGAATTTGGAAAGCTGAATGTGCCTTCAGCCCAAAACCTAGTGGTTTCCTGCCATATGCCAGGGAGGCCCAAGAGCAGGCAGGATTTCATTCCTTTCAACCAAACACAGCAGCAGGTGATTTCAGTGATTACATCCTCCTCTCTAGTTGAGGGTGCTAATCAGTGTAATCAGCTGCTGTAGTGTTTGGTTGGAATGAAACTCAGCAAAATGTTGGCACCCCGTGTAACATCATTGGACACAGATACTGTGGATGATCCCACCTAATGATGATGTGTGCCATACTTCATGCTCAAAGTTGTAGCACAGCACTGGTATAATTTCTGACATGTGATCACATGTGATTCGCATTGCTTTTGACAGATAAGCTGTGGTTTTATGTCTATGTTATGAACATTGTTCCCTTTTCTCCAACTCTTATCTGCCCATGTCTTATGACTCTTTTCCCTTACAACTTTGGCATTAAAAAACAAACAGGATGCTCAATGAGTGAATACAGCTGTAATGGTGATGTATAGAAGACATTTTTTTGAACTGACATACAGTACAGTATACAATTCAATAAAATATACACACCTACACACTCTCTGCCCACATAGGCCTGCTAACGTGAATAAAAGCACACCATTTTCGCACAGTACTGTATGCTGAATTCTCACATCTTGCTTTCTTTTTCGTATTGAAGTCTGTGAAAAGCACAAATTGTGATCAAATGGAAACGATGGTAAATGGAGTGCACTTACACATATAGTATAGGGCTTTTCTCTGTTAACGGAGAAAGCCCTTTACAATTGGCCTCTCTCACACACACACACACACACACACACACCGATGGCCTGCCATGCAAGGCGCTGGCCTGCCCATCGGGAGCAACTTAGGGTCAGTGTCTTGCCCAAGGACACTTCAACATGTGGGCAGGAGGAGCCGGGAATCAAACTTCCACACTTGAGATTAGTGGACGACCCGCTCTACCTCCTGAACCACAGCATACAGTATATTGTTTGGGTTTTTTCTCATGCTTGTCGAATCTTTGCTGCTGCAACAAATTCCGCAATGGTCACTATTCAAGCTTCACTGGATTTCAAAAGGCGACAAGAGGTTCATCAAATAGACCCAAAAAAAATGTATACAAAGTATTTGCACACACTGAGCATGTGTGTGTGCACATAGTGGAATTAAAGCTGAAGTCGGTAGGATTGAGAAGAGAGTGGACTTTTGAAAATTTGAACAAGTACAACTTCCAGGTTCCAGCTTGCCTCCAAAGCCCCTCCCCGTAGAGTTGCTCAGTTTAATTTTTTTTTAGCTTGCTTTTCGTCATTGGTCTTGGTCATCGGCTGTTGTTGGCAAAGGAGGGATGAACAGTTTTCTCATTGCTTTGTTGTTTGGTGGTTGTTAGTCCGCCATTGCGTCCGCTCACTGAAGATACGGAGCTTGACCGAGTTAGCGCATGTGCGGGGGAGTGGAGCTGCTCGCAGCATGTGCAGGAGCAGTGACTGACTCTCCGTCAGATACTCCTCCTGCTCTGATTGGTTGTTTTGATTCAGGCGCGGTGGATTCTTGCAAATGGCCTAAAGAGCAGTAGGTGGAGCCAGAGGAGCCTGATTTTTTCACAGATCATCTGTCTCATGTACTACTGTCAGAACATAGTGACAGTTTTAGCAAATATGACAAAAAGTTATTTTTATACAGATTATGTACTTCTGCTTTAAGAGTGTAATAGTCTACTAATGACAGTGTATCTCTTTTTACAATAAGTCTTTTTATTGTTCCTTCTTTTCTCTCTTCCTGTCCTTCAGTTTCCATTATGTCTGCCTCCCATTGTCTCGGTCTCTGAGTCTCATCAGCCTCCACTGTGTGGAAACAGATTCTAAAGAAAAGCTCCGATTATTAATACAAAGCCTCCAGGGATGTAACTGAGTTTTTGTTCAGTATTGCACATTTTATGGCCACATATATTCTGTTCTTTTATAAGACAGATTTTCTACTTCCATTCCTACTGTCTGGTTGTCCTGATCACAGCCTATAGCTTCTGTTGGCATCAGAGAGCAGTGCAGCAGCAAGGAACAAGACTTAAGATGAAATATCAAACATGCTCATTAGCATACAGATTAGGACACTGAGCTCTGTCGTTGTTTGAACATCGAAGCAATTCAGTGCCCAAGGCCAAATCTCTGTTGTAATCCATTTTAAAAAGAGGCTTGATCAGGAGTCAGCAGCACAAAGACTAAACCATCTGTTGGCATCTTTAAATCAAACTCTTAAATAAATGTCCTACCTTTCTAGTTTGGCTTTGCGTTCCTTTCAGCAGCCTGAATGTGAATCAAGCACAGCGGCACAAATGTGGGTCTTACATTAATATGTTCTTTTGTGTGTATGCTCAATAACCCACTTAAGTCTGTTTTGCCCCTGCATGTGTGCATGCATTACTGTATTCCATCTTGCGCTCACTATGTGTTATTTTCATTTGTTTACCAAGGTGCTAGTTCAGTAAGTTAGTTATTACACTACTTCATTCACTGAATCTGGCTGTAACTGACCCCTCAATAACACACCCACACTACGAGTGTAAAAACTGGCTTTGGGACAGATTTACTGAATAGAGGCACAGAGGATGGAAACAGGAAAGAGTGTGGACGAAGACAAAGAATGAACTCTTTATACATGCAAGAGACTGGAAAAATGGGTCATACTCTTTTTGGTGATGGATCCTACTGCATAAATTGAGCCTTATAGTGGCATTTACTTTATTTTCTTTTGGTTTACTCTTTCCATGTTTGGCTGATTGAAAATTGATAACACTGTAAAAGCCAGCAGGAACAAAAATAGAACCCCAAATTGGTAGTTGCCAGCTGTAAGTCGACCTTTCTCCTCATTTTTCATCCTCTTGCTTCTATCCTGACTTTCTCCATTCTCGAGCAGTAGGTGCAGTTTTGTCACTGTTTTTCTCCTCTATTCCCCAAACATTTCCCCTTCCCTGTGGGCTTCAGCAGGAGGTCTTGTCAATTATGAAGCTCTGTGTTCGTCCTCCTCTAATCTCTCCTTTTTTGTCCCTACTTCTCTACTTTTATTTTTCCATCTCCCCTCTTCCCTCTCCGTTCTTTCCCTAAGGAGGTCATGTTTTCCTGTGAAGCTGTGCCTTTGTTTGTCATTCTCTCCGCCACCCAATTTTTCCCCCCTCTTTCTCGTCTCCACTGTCCCTTCAATACCTAAACGGGAGTTCTTGTCAGCTACAAAGCTCTGTGTAAGCCTCTCCTCTCCACTCCAATATAGCACAATGTGTTTGTCTTCAAGGGCTGTCTAGAACCCCTGCTACCAGCCTTTGATAACATCTGTGTTTGTATATGAGAGAGAGAGAGAGAGAGAGAGAGAGAGAGAGAGAGAGAGAGAAACTGGTTTAAGCCTTTGTGTTTAAAGCGAAAGTGTGATGTATGTTTTTCAAATGTTTTATGTGCATTGAGTAGATAGCTACCAAGATTGAGGTATGTGTTTAACATTTCTAACCCATGAAATAAAACTGATGCATTTTGGGGTTTTTTTTTTTACACCAGCATTATTTTTCTCAGTAATGGCCATGGACCACCTATAAGGGCATCAGTCCATGATTACCTAACACCAGCCTGCTGCCAGCAGCTGGGAAAAAGAAACAACTAAATATTTGTTTGAAAATCAGAAGCTGCGACCAGTGACAAACTGCTGAGGTGTGAATTTGTCCAGTCAGATGCATCAAGTATTCATATTGATGTTTTCAGGGAAGGACAGCATTTTTCCCAAAGGCCTTTATCACAGCAGACATTTTGTCTTGTTCTAGTAGGAAAAGCACATGTGTTAATAACATATAATAAGGTCACATTATGCAGAATGCACTTTTTCATTGCTTTTCAACATAAATGTGTCCCTGTGTGTCTAGAGCCCAACAAAATATGAGAAATGACCATCCTGTCCCTTTAACACGACCATCATCGGCCTGATCACCAGCGACGATGAGGCGGCCTACAGAGAGGAGGTCAGAGCCCTGACATCTCGGTGCCAGGACAATAACCTCCATCTCAACGTCAGCAAAAACAAAGGAGCTGACTGTGGACGACAGGAAGCGACAGGGAGAAAGGCATGCCCCCCTCTCCATCAATGGGACTGCGGTGGAAAGAGTCAGCAGCAGGACTTGTCCTGGACTCACCACACCAACACCATCATAAAAACAGCCAGACAACGGCTCTTCTTCTTCAGCAGGCTGCGGAGGCTCAACATGGACTCCAGTATACTCTGCAACCTTTACAGATGCACCATAGAGAGTATCCTGACAGGCTGCATCACTGCCTTGTATGGCAGTTGCACCACCCTCAACCGTAAAGCTCTACAGAGGGTGGTGAAAACTGCTCCGCACATCACCAGGACGGAGCTGCCATCCACGAAGGGCCTCTACACCCAGCGGTGTAAGAAGAAGGTCAACTGGATCATTAAAGACCCCAGCCGCAAACTGTTCTGCCTGCTGACGTCCGGCAGATGGTACAGCAGCATCCGATCCCGCACCACCAGGCTCAGGGACAGCTTCATTCCTCAGGCCATAAGACGGCTGAACTCTTGGCTCACAAGCTCATTCCTGTCATTTCACTTGCACTTTATTAATACTTGTCACTTTAATACTTGTAACTGCTATTACTTGCTGGTTACTACCTGTTCAAATATTTTTACATCTCTGTCTATATTGTTTACATCTCCGTTTATATATACTTATATTTATAACTACCGTTTATACCTCCATTTTATCATTTCTGCACAGCTGCCTCAACAGTATGATATTTCTATTCTATTTTACATTTTTATATTCTATTTTAGTGTGTTATATTTTATTTTATTTTATATACTATATTCTATTCCTATATCTTGAAATTTTAGTAACTTTACTTGTGTGATACATATTTTTGTGCATTGTTCGAGGGAGCCCATGACATAAAAATTTCATTGTCAACGACTGCTTCCATGTAATTGTTGTGCACATGACTAAAAATTCTTTAAATCTTTTTCTTGTGCCATCTATTAGGAAATGTGTTCCAATAAGCCAGTCAGACTTGCACTGTCCATGTGACATCCTATGGGGCTTGTTTAGCAAAGCACCACCTCCAGCTAGGAGACCATGCCCACCTACGGAATATCTAGTGAATCTACCTCGCTGTCCGGCATTTGTATTTTCTCGTTATCGCTGACTCTGGTAACTTGAAAATGGCGAAAGTACGAGCAAAGCACGCAGATTGTTCTATTGTTGGCTGCAAGAACCAACACAAAAGTCTTCATGTAATCCCACCATCTGAGGATAAGTGTGTGCACAAACCATTTTACTTTTTTTTTTTTTTTT
>NTHP01000064.1:1112556-1127794 GCA_003416845.1 Oplegnathus fasciatus
TTTTTTACAAAGCAGGATTGGCTTCAAAACTAAAGCTCCAGGATGGATCAATACCAGCTGTCCGTGACCCAAGTTCACACTTGGAAGCTGTAAGTTTTGCCATTTTCACTGTTTATTTTGCAGGTTAACCTGTGGAACTTAGCGTTAGCATGTTGCACAGCTAATCAGGCTAACTTTGATTGTCCGTATATTGTGTGAACGTTAAGCCTCATTTGAAGGCTACTAAATAACAAGAGTAGTAACTTGTATGTTGCTATCTGTGGGATATTACAGTGTAATGCAAGCTCAGCTGACTTTTCTGTTACACAAAAGCCCTTTCTGTTATGGTGAATGCAGGGTGGACCCAAACACAGGACACAGAGGCAGAGCAGGTGCAGGAGAATGATTTGTTTCGATGACTTACTGGCAAGTTGGTAGGCAGGCAGACAGAAACTGGCAGGTACAGGAACACGAGGAAGCGAGGAACCAGGAACATGGAAACACGGGGGCTCAAGAACAAAATGCAGCACATGGCACACAGGACAAAACGCGGCAATGAATGCAGACGAACCGAAAGAGAATAAAGGAAGGGGACTGATATATATAGTGATGGGCTGATGGGAGAGTGGAGACAGGTGAGGAGACTATCAAGGGACAGGTGCAACTAATGGGGCGGAGCAGGTAATCAAATAAGTGGGAAACACACAAGGGCAGGAAGTAAAGTGTCTAACGTGAGGAGAGGTAAGTATACAAAATAAAACAGGAAATGTGAATAACTAAACTGAAAACAGACAAAGACAAGACTAGTGCGGGGAACGAGACATGACAGANTTGGCCCCTCCTCCCCAGCTCAAAGCGCAGCACTTCTGGTGGTCCCACGTGTTTACGATCTGGTAACTGGCCGCTACGTTTTTACAGAGTCCCGCCCTCACACCCTGTGCGCTGTTATTGGCTGGGGGCTACACACCACTGCCCAAAGGTCGATGCCCGGAAACGTCCTGAACACGGCAAAATACCGCCACACACTTCTAGTGGGTCATAAGTGATGATTGAGAGGGATTATTTTTGTATGAGTCTATACATTGTTTTTAGGAAAATCCTACTCGTTACACCTTTGAATTAAGTTGTTATGGTGAAATGCAGACAGCACGGAGGCAGAGTTGATGCAAATAAAAGGTATTTATTATAGCAAACAGCTTACTGGTAGGTACCATATACGGTCTATGGTAGGTACAGGCAGGATCCAGGTAGGCATGAGGAACACGGGAAACACAGCACATTGCAACACAGGACGAAACACAGCGATGAACGCAGACAAACCGACAAAGAACAAAGGAAGGGGACTGATATATATAGTGATGGGCTGATGGGAGAGTGGAGACAGGTGAGGACACTAACAAGGGGCAGGTGAAACTCATAGGGGCGGAGCAGGTAAACAAACAAGCGGAAAACACACAAGGGCAGGAAGTAAAGTATCTGACATGAGGAGAGGTAAGTATACAAAATAAAACAGGAAATGTGAATAACTAAACTGAAAACAGACAAAGACAAGACTAGTGCGGGGAACGAGACATGACAGATAACACAGACAACACAGAACACAAGAAAGAGGGATCACAAGAAAAACAGGGAGGGGGAAACACTAGGCAACACTGGGAATAAGCAAGGGTATGGCCACGGACCATGACACCTTCTGCTCCGTGATCCTCCCGGTATGCGTGTGTTGCTGCAGGATGTAAATTTACTTGATAGACATTCCCTGAAGGTACACATATGAAAAAGAAATGGTCAGACTGCAAGGAATGTGGGAAACAGCTTTTCCTTTGTTTGGTAACGTTGTGTATCTTTGATTAGCACTAAGCTGCTAACTTGCTCATGCCTGAAAGCTATAGTGGCCCGCCAGACAGTGTGTGTAAACTCACTAATAGGCCAATACGACCATTCTGAATCACAGATACACTTAGGGTTACTGCAATACTACTGTAGTATTAATGACACACCATTGCAGCTGCGCTGCCATTCCAGTGTAACATATATTGGAATCCTATCAACAGCCCTCTCGTGTTGCATCACAAACAACACTCAGGGAAAAAGAAAACTGTGTAATTCTCAAAGCATTCACAAAGGATGAAATGCGCCCCTAACTGTGCTGCCAGGCAAATAGCATGTCGGTGGTCTGGTGCCATTTGCACGTATTTAAATTAGGTAATATACACACATTTGGCGCAAAATTGACCCCTTTCTATGCAAATGAGCCAGTGATCACGGCAGCAGCGATTGTAGCCAGGCGAAGGCACTGTCATGTCAGGCACACCTGTATATAATGTGACATTATTATAATTATTAGGCCTATTACTGTCACGGCTTCCAAAGGTAGCAGTGCCTTGAATGGGTAACAGTCTGTGGTGGTTTTCAAAACACACTCCAAAAGCAACTTGTTTAGACTTAATAATAATAATTTATTGTACAAAAAAGTGGTTTCTAACGTTGACAAGGTTGGATTTCTTGGGAGGTTCTTGATGTGAAGGGTGGAATTTTGGCTTATTGAAGGAAAGAGAAGGGGAGAGAGGAGGGGACAGAGGAAATGAGAAAAGAATGGGAATAGGAAAGAAGAGAGGATGTTTGAGTGGAGTGGTGAGAATGTATGAAACAGGAGGAGAGAGAATAGAAAAAAGAGGAAAGAGAAAAGACTGAAGCACACTGTGATTTCTTTGTTCATCCTCAGCGTGAATTCTTGAAGTTGTTTTTTGATTAATACCCCCAACAACAAACAAATGATACACTCATTAAGAAAGTATTTAACAAAGATGTCAGAAACAGGAAATGGCTTACCTACTGTCAAGAGCGTCATACACTACATTGTTCAATCTGCATGACATTTGGCAAGTCCACTGATAGCTTGGCATTCATCACTGGCATGAAAGATTGGAGACACATCCTCTAGCGCGTAGAAGAACATGAAATAAGTATGGCTCATTCGACCTGTGGTGAAGCATATTTATTGAATACCTCTAACGCTGACATTAAAAGTCTGCTTAGTGGAAAGCAGTTGGCCTCTGAAAGGGAACAAGTAAGACAGAAACGTCAGGTGCTAGAGCGCGTGGTGGATACAGTAAAAGTCATTGGAACCCTTTCTTAGTTATAGGTCAGTGAATGATGCAGCATGTAAGCTTGAGGATCTCAACAAAGACCACGGAAACTTCTTAGAAATCAGCCATCTTCTATCAAAATAAGATCTGTGCCTGAAAGAACATTTGAAGGAATTCATCACCAAGTCAAAGAGGCTGCATAAGTCAGGGGCACAACAAGGAAGAGGATCCCTGGTTGCTTTGATGTCTGCAACAACAGTCAATTCTGTTGTCGACACACTGCTGCATCTGATTCAGGAGACCATTTCATCTGACACTGAGAAGACTACCATGTTCTCAGTGCAAATTGACACCACTCAGGACATCACCTCTCAAGAACAGTGTTCTGTTGTTCTGAGGTATGTCACAGACAATGACAAAGTGCAAAGACTCTATGCACAAACTGGACCTCAGCAAGTGCATTGGGCATGCCACAGATGGTGCAGCTAACATGCAAGACCAGTACAAAGGCTTTTCCACTCTGATGTCGAAATTCTCTTCCTATCAGGTGCACATATGGTGCTATGCAAATGTGCTGAACCTGGTTATGTCTGACACAACTCTGTCTGGCTGTCATTGAATGTGGAACACTGTTTTCACTGCTAAATGACATTGCAGTGTTCATTCGTGACTCGTACAAAAGGATGGATGTGTGGGAGACTGTGAGCCAGGACAACAGGCACAGACGTCTTTCACCATTGGAGAGACATGCTGGTGGGCCAAAGATGATGCTCTCAGGAATGTGTTCGGGTCTTTTGGGAAACCAGATCATGGTCTCTATGTGGAAGTCATCCTCACCTTGACAGCCATGAAAGCACAGAAGAGCATGAAACCAGGAGCCCGCGCTAGTGCACAGGATTTGTTGAGAATCTCCTGAAGTATGAAACCATACAGAAACCTCAACTCTTCCTTCGGATATTTGAGCAGACATCACCTCTCTCAAAGTATCTGCAAACAGAGGGAATGGACATCCTCCCTGCCCATAGGATGGTTCAGGCAACTCAAGATCATCTAAAAAGCATGGCAAGAGAGCAAGAGTCTCAGTCAAGGAAGCAGCAGGAAAGTTTGTGCAGTGGGCAAATGACAAACTGCTGGAGCAGGACAAGGAGGCTGATCTGGGGTTGGAGGCCATAATGCCCACAACAAGAAGTGTCCAGAATCCAGACATCGAATATTAAGTCAATGTCCACAATCCAATAATGGACACTGCCATAGAAATGATGCACAGAAGATTCACGAGTCATCGTACACGCTATGCAGATCTTAATCTTCTGGATCCCAGAAACTTTGCCCAAGTGAAGTCCTCCTCTCTACCGCTGACGGCCCTCCAGGAGTTGAGCAAGTGCCTCCTTAAATTCAGCAGCAAGGCAACTCCCGAGAATTTGCAGTGTGAGCTGAAAAGCTTTTGCTCTGCAGTGGGACAGATTTAAAATGTCACCTCTTGACGAATATCCAATCAAGATATAATGTATATGTAATGTATAATGTAATATTAATATGTATTTTTCTTATGTCACATTGCTTGGGTTTCATAAAAAAAAAAAATTCTGTTAGGCTACTGTGTCCTCCAAAGACTTTGGTGTTGGCACATTCACTGTTCCCTTTGCAGCTCCGTTTCCTATAGAGAGCTCAAGCCGTATCATGGCTCATAACATGTTTCTCTATTTTTTTTTATTAGTGGTTGAGCATCCAGTTCCACCCATAAGATCAGTAAGTACATAGTGTATGAGACCTGCATTATGGAGCTGTTTGAGGTGTGTTCTGTGCGCCAGTGTGTGTGTGATGTGCGGACCCAAAGGCTTGGTACATTCCTATCAGTGGAACAGCTGTGCCCCCATTGTCAGTTCTCCCGACATTGGAATAACCAGTCTGCTCTGGGAAGTACTCCAGTCGGGAACCTGCAGCTTTATCAGTGGAACACTTTCTGCAAACTTGAAAAGGTAAATGAAGGACAACTATATGTGCTCTGAGCAGTTGTATGCAATGTTGTTGAATTTGTAGCAGCTGGATTAAATCAAATGATAGCTAAGCTACTACAGAAACCTTGTCATTTTTATCTACCATCAGATCTTCAAAGCAATGCAACTGCAGCTTTTCCAGTATGACACCTTTCGACGGCATGCCAGAATGTTCATCGAACCAGAAATTGTGAACAAATGGAAAACATCACAGGACGTGATGCTACAGCGGCTCAGTAAAGAGGACAGGTATTTATATGTTATTTAAATTGTTGAAACTGTTAAAAGTTTGGACAGGTGTTTGATTCTGTATGAAGGTGATGGAGAGGGCGCCATAAAAACATATGCTACACACTCCAATCAATATGCAGTATACCATACAAGGAGTAATGTAGCTGTAACAATATTTTCACAGGGCTCTCTGCAAGGTATGTTAGCTACACCATGATGGACCAACACTGTTGTTGATATACAGTTGGTTCAGGTGAGTGGGATGAAATTATGTTTTAACAAGTTTTTACATTTTGCTCTCACAGTGTTTGACCACATAACACTTTATTAATATGCACATATTAAAAAATGTGTTATGTATATATTGTGACTCCCCTTCCATTTTCTTGAAGATTCTCCTAGCCAACCTCACCAGGCAATTGGTTGACATGGGAGGGTCGTCAGCTGATTAAGCTCACCTCTGCCTTTAGGCTATAAAAGCTGGCACGTGTTCACTCTCTTTCTCTCTTCCTACAGCTGTCATCCACCCTGCATCATTGTCTTTTGGTTTGTGTTGACTTTTGTTTTAATAAATTACTCTTGTTTTAAGTAAATCTCTTGTGTGGACTCCCTACTTGTCACATTCCCTAGGCCAGTATATATATATATATGCACGAAAACAAACATCACCCATTTCTATAACGTCTGGCACATGGAGAAAATTATATTTCATTATGTTCATGTGCAAATGAGAGGGTAAAATCACGGTTCTGGGAAAAGCAAAGTCAAAGCCAGTAGTGGAAATACTCTTGAATCAGCCCCTCCGAACTATAATTTTACAAACACCACCAGGGAGGACAGAAGAGGGGATCCCCCCTCTTCTGTCCTCCCTGGTGGTGTTTGTAAAATTATAGTAATTATAGCAGTAATTATAGCAACCTTATTTAACGATGCAATGCATAAAAGGGTCATTTGGTAATTTTATGTCTTTTGAATACCTATTATTATTATTATTTATAGACTTCCAAGGCAAACAACACAACATTTTCTCGAGGAGCTGAGCAAACTCTTATCTGTGATTTTTTAGTAATAGCTGGTGACCTCAAAATCCACGTTGATAACCCAAAGGATATGCAAATGAACTTAACGCATTTGATACTTTTGGCCTATGTCAGCATGTGAAGGAGCCCACCCATTCTCAAGGACATACTCTGGACTTGATCATCACTAAGGGTCTCCATATTTCAACGCTGGTCAAGGACTTGGCTCTACCGGTTTGTTACAACCAATCCTCAAACCCAAACTATGGTTGTAAAAAAGAGGTACTTAAGTGACCACACTGCTGCTCTTTTTAGATAAGCAGTATCTACAACGTCAAGTGAAACAACTGACTCTGGTGATGTCCTGCTGAATAACTTCAATTCCAAAATATTGTATATTATAAATAACAACGCACCGATAAAATACAAGACAATCACCCATAAACAGGAAGCACCCTGGAAACATGATCCCAATGCCAATGAAATGAGAGTGCAGAAAAGCTGAATGCAAATGGCGTAAAACCAAACTTCAAATACATTACATCTACGAAGGCATGCTCCACTCCTACTTAAATAGCTTCGCTTGCTGATTTATTTCACAGGGAGAGGAAAATGTACAACACTTCCCTCAGCCTGTGGCCACCACCTCTAGGCCTTCAACAATGCGAATGGTAAGGGTTTTATATTTTCTAGTAGTCCTATGTCCATCTTTTAAAGTGAGGCTTACCAAGAACACACCACGCTAAGTGAATCATGAACACAGTACAACACCAACATGACTAAAAAGTCTGCCAGTCGTCTCTGTTGCTTGATGACCTCAATATCCTATCAACTAATACTATTTCTACAGGTTGGAGCAGACAATGTGAGGGCCTCTATAAATGGAACCTGGAGCTGGACAACATAAAAAAAAAAGAGTTGAAGATTAAAAAGCTCAAACTAGAGATTGAGCAACTGGAGTATGAGAAGAAGGTATTGCAGTAAATGGTACATAAAAATTGTATTCTTATGACTTGTTTTCTCTTTTCCCAGCAAAGGCAGACATTTTAATGAATACATAAATGAAACACATCCTGTGATTGGTTTATTCTTTTGGTTTTGTTGTTGTTGGGTGATTGAGGGTGATGGGGTCCACAACGTCAGGCGCCACCAATGGCACATGAGGGACTCTCTTTCCTTATTGTGGCAATGTTGTGGAGCACCACATGCCAATGTTATTTGGCAAGCTCGCTTGGGGGAGGCCCTCAGGCCACGGGAACAGTTAAAACAGGACTTGATGACCCCAGTGGTCACCTCTATCCTGACCCTGCATTTACCGAGGGCCACATTAAAACGCCATTGTGGTGGTGTCTGTAGGTCAGGATAGGGGGTCATCAAGTACAGTGTACATGCGTATCCTTGGTCCCCCAGTAGAAGTCCATCAAAATGTCCTGTTAATAAAGGAAGAGGAAATTACTTGACCAGTGTCAAGTAGTGTCCTGCACTACTTGGGGGTCAGTGACATCCCCTGACCAGACAAAAACAGAGAGTGACACAGAATCACAGACGGCTCTTTTGAGGCAGAGGACTTTGGCTCCAGCCCCAGTAATTCCCGAAGCCGGAGCTCTCAGAGCCGAGGCAATGCAGTCTGACAGGCTGAACACGTAACGTATGCGGGCTGTTCGCGGAGCGGCTGCTGCACTACGCTTCCACTACACTTCCACTGTAATTAATGAATCTCTGAGTGGTAACGTAATGTTAACGTTAGTTATTAATGGTGGCAAAGTGCTGTAACGTAGTCTGTGCTGTATGTGAGTATTTCTGACAAATATGCAAAGTGTACTGTGCAGCACTATTATAAAGCTTCAGTGTACCTGCATGCAATGTGCATATGTGCCACCAATCACCCGACAAAAATGAGTACCAAATAGTTTCCCTGAACATTGATGCTGTGAAAGGACTTTCTATCAACAAAATCATGTTCCCCTAAGGCTCCAGTGATGAGTATGTGGATGCAATCTACTGCACCGATGACCCCAGGGAATCCTAGCTATTAATGTATGCTACCTGCGATTTTATAGAAGGCTTCTTTTATAACCAGTGTGGGCAAATGGCCAGGGAACACAACAAACATATTCACTAGTTGAGTGAGAGCAAGAAAAACCTTGCAAATAGTGCGGCATACAGTATTATACAAAATTTAGACAAAAGTGTCTTTTTGTCCAGTGCATGATTGCGTGTTTTCACAAGCTCAATTAAAAGCAATGAACTGATTTCCAAACGAATCGAAGGTCACACACAACTCAGAACACAGGCAGTTAAAAGCTCAGCGACTTCTGGACTTCTTAGGAGCGTGTAAGTGTAAGTCATGCTGAATCTAAAAATATGTGTATAGTGTCTGTGTCTTCAGATACGAATTTGAATAATGACTCAGAAAATATGTTATCACCATTTCCACTGTGCAGTTTCTTTCATTTTGTAAAAACACAACATACGTGCCAACAAAGTTCACTTTTCTCAACACATACAAAAGAATTTCCATCTGCTTTCATGTCTCCATTATACACTAAATGAATGACTAAAGTCACGCCTTTTCTCCTACTCCCCCCTCCACCCCGACACCAACCCCTGCTGTAGTTACTTGTTTGTGCGAAGCAACACTTAAACTATGTTATTACTCAATATAAAATTATGACAATTTCACTTTACCTCTTCAGTGAACATGCTTCTTTCTTCTCTTATTTCCAAAATGGTTTTGATCATGGTTTTTCACGGAAAATTGGAAACAAATGCAGTGTGTCCTGTGTTGTTGGTAGTTTCTAAGCTCTGAGGAAAATGGAGAGCGATCCGGTTGTCTTTGTCTTATATCTTGTATGTCTGATTTTCTTTTTTTCCCCCCACACTTTTGTTTCTATGATTAATGGCATGCATGGTGCATTAAAAGTAAGAACCGTGCCACACAAGCTTCCACTCAAAGGAACTTTTAGAAGACCTAAACCCCATACATTTCATCAAAGCCTGGAATACACAAATACCCAGAATGGATGAAAACTGGGAAACTCAGTGAAGGCAGGTGAAGCAGGGCAGGGTTTGGAAAATTCCAACACAGACGCCTTGGGAGTTGGAAAACAAAGTGTCTGAAGTTGAAGAGAGGAAAGAGGCAGCGCAGGCGTCACTATCACAGTGTGAGGTAATGACCTTCAATTTGTTTGTACTAAAAGCTTATATTGAAAATGTTGGGTAAAAGCCAATGAGCAGAGACAGACACCTCTTCAAATCAATCCCTACATACTCGCCCATCACTACAGAGTACTTTGCATGAAATGAGATTCACGGCTGTGGAGAAATCAGTGTCTTATGTGTATGACCAAAATAATATTTAGCCAAATAGCCAGATCAGAATCAAATTTCTATGCTTTTTCATACAAAGTTTTTACTGTCATTTGAGCTTCTGTGAATGGGAGTCTAGCACAATTGCGAGCTTGGGACTGAGCCATTTTGATTCCAAAAAAACAAATCTCGGTGTTTCGGTGTCAGTAAATGCACAATAACACTGAGGTGGTATTTAAATGAAAAGGGTAGTAATGTATTAACAAGTGGCTGTACTGTAATTGGCACTCATGAAGCATATATAAATACTCACAGTGAATATAGCTTTTGGGCTCACTGGAAACTAAGATGCATTGCTGCTTCCGCATAAATCGATATTTTATCTGGAAATGCTGTCAGAAACAGCTCTGAACATAGCTGGATAGGAAGGCAAAATCAGTAAGAAAGTAAAAGAAGAACTGCAGGATACTTTTCCCTGAAGTCTTTTGGTCTTGTTTTTTTAATGAAATGGATGACTGGATGATCATCTGCTCCCTCAGCACAATCACTCATCTACCGCATCTCTCCACCCGTATCCATCGGTTTTCCTTATTAAAAGTCTCCATTGTTCAGCGTTAGCACAAGCCCTCATTAGCTGCTTATGTCAATGCACTCTACTGGTGATGAATAGCTGCTACATCACCGGGTCAATGCTGCAAAATTAAAGCCCCAGTGCTTAATACAGTCCCAAACAAAACAGTTGACCTTAGATAGGCATCAGAAATATCAAGACTTGGATCTTTTGTCCCCCTTACAAAACATCACAGCTGCATTACATTTTGGTTTATTGGGATGCTGTTGCTGGAGGAACTGGTTTCCTTCCCCACTCTGCGTCAAGTCTGGATGAGATCCCCATACTGTAATTGTCCCTATGCCATTTGTGCATCTCCCAATACAGATATGTCATGTCATATCCTGCTGTATCCTACAGTGATACGCACATCTTAACAAAGCCTTCAGCACGTGAGTCTAATCACTGTTGCATTGTTAGCTTGTTTTAGCCTGTTGTCACCATGTCTTAATCAGCGGACTCTATAGATTAGACTGATCAATACACTCCTGCTGAGGTTGTCAATAAGGAGCCTTATAGCATTCAATGGGAAATGATAGCATGATCTCTCTGACACACACAAACGTTTGCAGTTTGTGTGCATTGGCCACCAGTAAGAGAAGCCTATGGAAGCCAGCTACAACACCTAGTCTTCTGGGTCTAAAACTTTGGACCTGATCTGAAAACCAACCTATAGAAAACCTACCTGAACCAGACGTGCAGAGGAGATAAATATAAGATATAAATACGACGAGAGGATAAATAGACCCGACCCAAAATGTGGTCCATCTTAACAGACCCCAAAAGGGTAATTTCTCAGTAAACAGACTGTCTGTCTGAATTCTATATAATTAAGCTGAAAACAACTTTAACAACTAATGACATCCAACTAATAGTTGCCAATGAGCTCACAGTCCAGAATCTTTAATTGGTCGTGCTATAATTAATCAGAACAGGAACATATTAGGAGTGAGCCAAGATGAAGAAAAAAAAAGAATCTGATGCACTGCGTGCATGTATTTGTTTTCTAAACAGTCATTGTTATATTTGTCTTTATCGAGATTAATGTGACCGTTTATTGTGATATAGATTTTAGGTCTTTTTGTCCAGCCCCTTTCTTTCATGCTGCCTCTTTTCTCTCTAGTTACCACTTCTCACCTCAGTGTCTCTGTGCCTGTCAACTGTGCTTCTCTTTCTTATAAGCTAGTGGCACAGAACAGGTATTTGGCTGAAACACTGGTGGTGCCTGTCGTTGCTGATATAACTGCGGTGGCAATTTTCTGAAAGCCCATCTGAAGTGTAGTGTTTGTTCGCTTAAAGCTGTTCAGTTATCAAGTGAATCACACCCGCAAATCAGTTTGGCTGGGAGCCGAAGTACAAAGCTGCATATCTCTTTTGACATGATGATTTATAGGTACATCAAGAATGAAAACGATGAGGGGAAGAGACTGCTTCCACAAGCTCTCACCAGATAGTGAACTTCTCCTTCAAAGTGTTGTTAGAATGAATCTCACAGTGTTTCTGTATGTGGTTGTGTGAAAGGGATTCCAAAATGCATTGAAACTGATGGTTGAAGGACGAAGCTATGACAACCACACACACACACACACACACACACACACACGTTTAAATAAAAGCAAAATACAGCACCCAAACACATTGATTTTGCTGTGCTCATTGCATTTTGCAGCAGTGCTAAAATGATTATTTTGGTGAACAGCTCAACAAGATATAACAAACAACAGAGTGGAACCACTTGGTTGCCTCGCTAATGATGTACACTCTGTGTTGTAGGTTATCGCCTATTTATGCAGAAATGCTCATTAGCACATTCATCATGTTTTGGTAGTTTGTGTGTTACTGACTCCCCAACAACAAGTTGGAAACATAAACTTTCCCTGTGTAAAAGATTAAAAATGTTATAAGAGGCATGTGACAAAAAACAAAATACTTTGTGGGGTGAAAACTCCATCCATTCATGGATTAGGTGTGAACGGCATTTCTTTCCTCTTGCTGAATTCCTCACAAATATGCTCCCTGTTTTTGTTATATCAAATGCTAATACTTCCTCTTGGTTGGGTTTCCAATCCTCAACAAAGAGCTGGGAAGAAAATTGGGGGTTTGGGGATGCAAAAGTCAGATTTTTTGTCAGATAAATGTAAGCTGACAAAATAAAATGATCCAGTATACCTGCTTCATGTATTTCACATTTGTTTCAATTTGATCTGGTAGGTTTTTGTCGGTTATTTAACACCACCCTGTTCTTCTGCTACTATGGTAATTCCAGCCACCCTGAATGAACTAACTACAACCCTCAGGACATTCAATGTGTCGCAGTACTGACTAAGTTGAAGTCACCACAACAGGTCAAAAGACAACACAAATCAGGACAAAACAGTTCTCAGTTTGTGCCGCATCTGTGCTGGCTGCTAAGAAGCGCTAATTCACAACTAAGATTTGTGTTATTGTCTATCCATAGACATTGCTCAAGAATGAGACACATTTTGTAGAGACTTGTCCAATGCTGGAAAAAGTTTTCACCTTTCAACTGTGGTAAAATGTCTTGTCCATGAGTTAATAAGTTGGCTTCCAGATGATGTTATGATGAAATGAAAAGGGTCACATATCTACTGTAGATTCTGTTCAGTGTCTGCAGGAGGAATATGTCAGGCTGCATGGTGAAAACAGGCTTGTCCCATGCAGTATGTTAACCTAGACTTATATCCCTGACATACGCTCTCTCACACACACCCACACAGAGCCACTCGAAATACTGAAACAGCTGTCAGCTTAGTGATGACTAAAAGACACTGCTGTTTTTCTTTATTCGCACTGTCTGGCTTTACAGGGGTCAACTAGGTATGCCTGTCAGTTTTTGTTACCTGTCTTTATTCTTGGTCTGTGTATGTAATTATCCATCTCTGCCTGGCTTAGTTGCCTGTATGTCTGTCTATGGAGTTCCCTGCAAGTTTACGAAAGAGACTGTCGTCAACCAGAAAAGTGACAGCATTGGTCATTTGTTCAAATACCTAAAACAACCCCTGGTTAAGTTTTTCTGACATGTCCTCTTGCAGTTGTGAGAGTAATTACTGTGCTCTCAGAGCAAAGGTGGAAGTAGTGTGACATATGATAAGAAAAGGTGTTATGGAGGAGGTCAGGGTTAACAACGTGTGTGACAGTGATATTGGAGAGATTTCTAGTATTGTACCAACAATCAACATTGGTCTATTTTGATCTTTATTTACCACTACCCTTAATTAATTAGCCAATGACAATGCCAGTCTGTCGATTGGTATTCTGTATCTAACCATTCAATGGATTCATATTGTGTACATACATTCATGGTTCCCAGAAGATGAATCCTACTGACTTTGGTACATTCTGTACTTTGTGTTTAGTGCTAATTAAGAAATGTTAGCATGCTAGACTAATATAGTGACCATGGTAAACATTACACCTGCTAAACATCAGCACGTTAGTATTGTCATTGTGAGCATGTTAGCATTTACCTCAAGTACAGCCTCAAAGAGCAGCTGGCTGTACACTGACCAAGTTCTTCTCCTAAGCCTAACCAAGGAGTTTTAGTTTCCTTAACTAAACTAAACCTCAACCATTAAGTTGGCAAGTTAGATGAAAAGGTAGAAGAAGAAAATGTGTCAAATATGTCAGTCTGTCTGACTAAATGTCCCAAATTTGTATCTTCCTCAACTCATACTCCATGTAAAACATGATTCTTGGAGTAATGGATCACAATAAAATCATATTTTTCTTTATTATTCATCTTATTTTGTTTTAGTTTTAGTAGTAAGGGGAAAAAAAAAAGTAATAAATGATAAAAAAAATAAAGAAAAAATGATGTTATCCTATGTTATTTGGGGGTTGCAGTAATTCGGATGTTGCAAAGCAAACACAAGGTGCTACAGTATGCAGTGAAGAGGAGCAATAATCTCTTTAATCCATCTGGTGTTGAAGAACATTACTTCACTCTATGTAAATGTAACTGAAATAATACCCTAATTATCTCCAGTAATTTGGGGTACTGGGGTGCATGTAAACAGTGTTTCCCTTCCTGGGTGTAAACCACTTTTTTGTTTGAGTGCCCTAATGCATTATGTTAAGTGTCTGCCTGTTATTTTTTTTTGCCTGTTCTATCTGTTCGCCCAACTTAATTTTCCGATGTGCCTCATTATTTGAGCGTTTTTCTGTCTGCCAGAATATTTATGAGTCCGCCTCCCTGCCTGCTTATTTACCTGCCAGACTGTCCGTCTATCATTCATCATAAGTGTTTATGCTTTGCTCCACAGTTTGACTCCAGTGAGTTAATGACATGCACAAGTAACACACAGTTGATGTGGTTGTAGGCCAGCCATTCATCATGAGCCTATTACATATTCAAGGCTCCAGCTTGATCTGCAAAGTCTCTCTTGTCACAGTGTCTCATTCTCTTTCTCCCCTTCTCCGCCCTGCCAGTCTGTCTGTCCTTTATGCTTCTGTCTCTCTCTCCCTTTCTCCTCCGATCTCTGTCTTACACCATCTCTCTATCATCCCTATAAAATCTCTCTCTTCTTTCAGTGTCTGTTGTCCATTTTTGTCATCTTGGTTTCTCATATATGTTCTTCTCTACTTCCATTCTCTCACTTCCAGGCTGTTTTTGATAAATTACAGCTGGCAACATATAACCAAAGGGGAAAAAATATTATGAATTCAGATACAGGTGCAGGTGTGTTTGGAGATTAAAGTATATTGCTGTAACACCTGACCCAGTCCAAAGAAAAAAAATTAAACGAAATGAAGAAAAGCTTTTGAGCCACTTCAGGCAGTAAATTTGAGTGGTGTGCATAGTGTACTCCTACCACTGCAACATATATCCAATGCACCCTTCTCATAATGGTGTTGGACTTAAGTGGTCTGCTCACTCTTTTTGCTGTCATGCCTGCTGCCACACCACTCACCTGAAAGCTATGCTGACACCTGCTCCTACTGCTGCTGTTACTGGTGCTGTTCATATAGTATTTCAAAAAGCCC
>NTHP01000064.1:1127838-1174511 GCA_003416845.1 Oplegnathus fasciatus
CCCCCAGCATCCACCTGTAGGCTCTGAATCTACGTTCCTCTAGGAGAGGACTTACTGTCGTCACTCCCTACTCCCAGCTTTGCTGAGCTTGGTGTGTCCTTGTGGGGAGTGACAGTGCCTAGACACCAAATATCAAAGCTGTACATATTCTACATTCACATAATAATCCATTCCACGTGAGTTGGCTTGCTGAACTATACAAATAGTGGTAATTTTATGATAAAGGTGCTGGTGCATAATGTGATAAATAAACATAACCTAAAATAGTTGATACTTATTAATTAACAGGCGTATTATTTAAAAGTAAATTATGGAAATATATGTGCATCAATGTGCAGCTGCATTAATTCATTTTTTGGCCATTTGGAACAAGTTGCAAACACAGTATTGACATTAACAAGTTTTTGGGGCAAACAGTTTATAACATTTATACATCCAGGAGACACGGCCCTATCATTTAAAGTCATATTTCTGGTGAACTGGAAAATGCAAGTCTAATATTCACTCTCCTTTTTGCTCAGTTTTGGTCTCCACCAGCCCCGGGAAAAACATGGCTCCTCACTATGTTCCCAAGCCAGTAGCATACAGTAGGTTTATCAAAGCTTTTTCACTGAACACAGCGGTCTGCGGCTAGAAACAAGTTTTATGAGAGCGGTGAGACTGAACCAAAACAGTAAAGTTGCGGACCATACCAAAACAATTAGCTAAAAAAAGCTAAAAGCTGAAGGCAACTGCAGAGTTGGATAATTCTCCTTGGCTATGTCATTAAGAACGACCCCTTTCACATTACATCTAGTTATTTGATCTTTGGTTAATATAACAGTATTAATTAGTGCAGCTTAAGAGGTTATTTGCCCAAGGGTAAATTCAGAGAGGAACGAGAGAGTGAAAAGTCAACGACAAATACAGGGATGAGGAGAATGAGGGAGCGAGACAGAGAGCACAAAATGATGGCTTTGTCCTTTATGTCCAGCTGTGTGTGCTGACTGTACAAAACAGATGTAATTATCAGGAATTATCATTTATTACACCGGGAGGGGTGAACTGAGGGGAAAGAGGGAGATAAATATAGAGAGAGAGAGAAGCGAGGGAGCAATGTGAGAGAACAATGTCTCATTTTAGCAATAATGTTCTCGAGGCTGCTCTTTGCTGTAATTATGGGTATCACATTGATGTGACTCATTGATGTCAGTGACACCAAAGTCGCTGCAATCACACATAAGGATTCACATGTTTTTGTGCTGTCAAAAATGTACTTTATACTTTTAATGTGTGAAAAGTTTCTTCCATAGCAACTTACCTAAAAGAAACAAAAAAAACCCCAAGAGAAAGCAAGCAAAATGTCTTCTGGTTATCACAAGATCAGCACAACTACCAAGTGCATTTTTCATAAAACACAGTGTTATCTGATCAGATTGTTTGTCTCCAGCTACACAACTTACTCATTTTTTTTCTCTTTCATTATCTCCCCTCCATGCCTGACTTTATTCTGTCTCCTTTTTGCTCATCTTTTTCTCCTCTCTCTCTCCTTTTCTTTCCTTCTCCCCCCATCCTCTCTGAGTGATGAGCAATCACAAAGCATCAGATCTTAATTAATCAAAGGCCCAATGATTAAATTGTGTCGCTGTGTGCATGTGTCTTAAGTGTGTATGTTTATTTCCTTGTGTGTATGTGTGTGGACATACATGCTGTATGTGTAGGTATGCGGAGGAGCTCAGCTCTGGCTTCAGTCAGTTAGTCACATTGGGGCACTGAGTTTTCTCATTTAAGGGATGAAACCATTTGGCACAGAAGCCATTTAGCACAATAAGAAGATTTGGAGTCTGTGACAAAGTACTGTCAAACCTAATGGGCAATTAATGTCTAATTTTGAAGAAGGAACATGAATGGTATGAATGAGCATTCATTTTCTCATTCTTACCCATGAGGTACTTTAAACTCTGTCCGCAGAAAAAGTATTTATTTCCATAAAATGGTGTTCTTTAGCCTCCGGCAATTAATATAAGAATATGAAGACTTTGCTTGAATGTGAATGCAGTGGGGAAAATGACAGTTACATTGCCATTTTTGAGTCCAGCAGTGTTTTTTTCCCCTCTGTATTCAAAGCAGATAAAATGACACTAAACGTGTGGCACTAAAGCAACACTTTCCCCTCCTTTATTTAACAGCACGTGTTTAAAGTGAAAGCATGAACACGCATGGACATTATCATAAACCAGCAGAGATTTACCAACATGCAACACCTACTCAGGTTAAATCCAAGTTCAGGAGCAGCTTGGGCCTGACAGCTGTTGAGTATTAAATACTCATTTCCCTGAAGGCTTGAAAGGTGGATCAGAAAGGTTTGTAACTCTCAGCGGTTGTAGCTTGGATTCACAGCAAAAAAAGTGTCAAAACCTCTCAAACTGCTCCTGCAGCATAATCCTATTCTTTGCATATTCAGTATCCTCCAAACACTCGCTTCTACACAACTTAGTTAAATACCTCCTGTGGCACAGGGGGTAGGGTGGGTTGGCCTTTACAGTTTTTTGTGATTGCTTACACACTTATTGTGGAATTTGGCTCATTGTGTGAAAATTCTACACACAAGCCAAATAAGACACGACACTTGGAGATAAACATCTTGCTTCTACGTCAAAATGAAACTCTGCAATCAAAACCCAACAATCTCTTTTCAAAATGGCATTTTTGCAACAAAATGATACACACATGCACCATTTGAATTACTCTTTCAAAGCAGCAACAACACACTGATGTCTACTCACATTTTAATCAACACAAAAATAGAAAGGCTTCAGAAAAAGAAATACAGCTCTTTTTTTTGGCCATTCCTGGTTTTTACAATAAAAAACGCAACAAAAAGTAGCAATGGGATCCCTGGCTAGGCAACGGGGAAAATATCGCCTTGTGTGCCGTATCCAACCCTGGACTGACCCTACCTTAGTGTCTCCGCATGCCTCTTCCATTGCTTGCAGAAGAGGCATGCGGGCATGTGGTTGGCAGTCATACACTTTCCAACGCCAAGCTGAAAAGAATTCCTCAATCAGATTGAGAAATGGGGAGTAAGGGGGCAAGTATACAACTGTGAAGTTATTGTGGTTGGTGAACCAGTCCCGGACCAGAGCAGCCCAGTTGAGTCCTATGCAGTGCCTATGCAGTGCCAACAGTACACAATCTACTGCAATTACTGTTTTACAGCACAGTGACACTTACTTGCACATAGTCATAGAGAAGGTTTTTGACTCTAACGCTGTTCCTCTCAAATGGAACCCTGTACAGCTGCTTCATCGTAAGCTGGTATTGACTCAAGATGCGGCAGAGTGTTGGTATACTGACACGGCTGATATTATGGAATGTTGTGTGATCTGTGATTGGCTGTCGTAGTTGATGTAGGTGGATGGTGTTGTTTGCTCTCACTATATTGACGATGGCCAGTTCCTGTTCATGGGTGAACAGACATTGCCTTCCACCCCCAGGAGGTCGTCTGGCAGCTCTGTAGAAAATGCAAGAACATGATGTCATTGGTTAGGTTCTTTTTTGTACTGTCATACTGTACACACTACAGTCTTTTACTATTGCTAACTCTACACTATTGCTAACTTGTAAGGGATGGGGAGGATGGTTTATGGATCCCGCCTTCTGTTAGGGTCTGGCCACATTATCTCATCCACATCACAAGCAATGTCATCCCTGGCTGAGCAACGGGGAAAATTCCTCTTCCTCTACCTCTTCCTCTCGCTCTCAATGCCTCCATGTTTGCAAAGTTCTTACAAATGAGGTCAGCTTACCTGAGGTATACTTGTAGTGCTAAGGCTCAGACTGATGTGTTTTCGTGTGTGTGTGGGTGTTTTGCATTTTGAACAAAAGTGTTTTCTCAATGATTGCAAGAGATTTCATTTTTGAACGAAGTGTCTAATGTAAGAAACAGCGTGTAGTGTTTTGTAAGAAGTGTGTTGCATAAGTGCAAAAAAAGTGCAAAGCAGAAAATGTGTTTGTACTTTTGGTGCCTTTGTTTAAGGCATGGTTACATAAGTTAAGGTTTTGATGCTTTTGTCTAAGCATTCACTTTCAGTGTGTAAGCAATCAGCAAAAACTGTAACTGAAGATGACATTAACATAGTTACTGTATTGTACTTTAAACAAAATACAGCATATTGCAATTACAGTCCATCTGTCTTCGATGTGCATCTGGCCACGGCACCACATCAACATCACAAGCGATGTCCTCTCTGGCCAAACATCCGGGGAAGTACTATCTTGAGTGGTGTACCCAGCCATGCACACCAAAGTTTTAGTTTTGAATGATGTGTTTAATGTAGATAACCGTGTGTAGTTATTTGCAAAAAGTGTGTTTTAGAATTTCAAACTTAGTGTAAAGCAGACAATGTGCTTATGGTTTAGCATACCTGGTCAACAGCTACATGAGTCAGTGGTTTCAATAATTGTGCCACAAGTACCATTTTTTGTGTCTTGGCAATTGCAAAAAACTGTAACATCAGAACTGTACTACATGTACTTCACAGCACTATATCACTGACGAGCATAGACCTAATATTGTAGGACTATGTTGTATTGTACTGTGATGCAGAATGATGTGCCGCAGCAACACAGATACAGCCTAGTGTAGAAAGTTGAAGACACACCTGTTCTCCAGTCTAAATGTGCGTATTATGGATGCTACTGTGTAGCGACTCAGGTTGGGCTGGACTCTCTGCCCAGCCTCCCTCATCGTCAGGCCATGATTTATGACATGGTCCACCAAAGTGGCCCTAATGTCATCAGAAATACGTCTCTGTCTTTCTCCTGGTCCCCTTCTTTGTTCTTGTCCTTGTTCTCCTTCTTCTCTCTTCCTCTTGCTCTCACTGCTTCATTGTTTGCAAAGTTCTCACAAAAGAGGTGAGCTTACTTGAGGTCTATTTGTAGTGCTAAGGCTCAGACTGATTGGTGTTCAATTAGTGTTTTCGTGTGTGTGTGTGTGTGTGTGTGTGTGTGTGTTGCCAATTTCAGGTATGTTTTGCATTTTGAATAGAAGTGTTTACCAAATGATTGCAAGAGATTTCATTCTTGAACGAAGTGTCTAATGTAAGAAACAGTGTGTAGTGTTTTGCAAGAAGTGCAAACAAAGTGCAAAGCAGAAAATGTGTTTGTACTTTTGGTGCCTTTGTTTAAGGCATGGTTACAAAAGTTAAGGCTTTGATGCTTTTGTCTAAGCATTCACTTTCAGTGTGCAAGCAATCAGCAAAAACTGTAATGGCACTGTAGATAATCCCTGGCTTCTTCTGTCGTTGCAAACTCACATATTGCAGAAATATGGATGCATGGATGCATCTCACTTGTAACCATACAGGTTTACACTATGAGGAAGAATAAAGGAGCCAAACTGCTATTTTATCTGCCAACAGACTCAGCATATGTGCGCGTAAGAACTGTTCTGAGGTAAGCAGTCACAGGTATTTGTTTGGTCACTTGCAATAGCTGCCAGGAAAAGCTCCCCTGCTACTTGGCCAATCAAATCTCAACCAGCGAAGAACAATGCTCAGCCCACACTGCCTGAACTCTTCACAAAGTGCTTCAAACGTAATTCCAACCATTTTACTTCAAAAATCCAACCGCTGTCATCAATAGCTCACTTTAGGACTTGAAAGGTAAACATGATACCCAGTCATCACAAACTTTGTTCTTCAACTTGTAATTTTGTACACTCCCTGCATTTTGATTGCAAGTAAGGACTTAAAATGGCATTGCTCTTTCTTGGGGGAACTGTGGAAAAAAGGTCATCTGGTGGCAGAAATCAGAGACAAAATCTACGCCTCTTGCCGACCTGGTGTAAGTCTGAGAGAGTGTTTCTCAGGAGAGCTGCTGATTTTGATATCTGACACATTGCAAGTATGCAGTCATGGTGTGGTAACCCTGACTAAGTGGACACTTGTGATTTCAATTTGTTTCATCGTCATTCACATAGACACATGTACTGTATGCCATTGTAGGGGCACAGGGACATTTTGTACCCTCAGTACGTGTGGAGATAAATGAGAAATGAGAAATGCAGAAAAGCAGAGAAACAAAGGGAAAAGGAGAAAACAAACAGGGCCAGGACAATCACAAAACTGTAATTGTAGTAGGCTTCATTTAGCTGAAAACACACAGACAAAATGAAATTAGTGCCCATGTGCAAACCCAGTATTATGATGCATTCTCTGGGCATAACCTCACTTTACACCAGGCGTTATAATCCCACTGCAGATGGTAGCTTTATAGAGGCTGTGAACTGATCTGGCACCAATCCATGAGTAAACACAGGGAAGTGCATAAAGAAAGACTGAGTCAGTCTTTTCAAGACTTTGCCCACAGGTGGCTTACATGCATCCTTTACCCATGTGGGATTGAATATGTAATGGAAAACAACTAGCACCAAGTTAACATGTCCTAACTATTGTCTTCTATCTGCACCTATAAAACTATTATCTATCATGACCCATATGTCTATCCATATAGGCGCCTGCCAGCTTTCATCACTTGTGCTTCTGACTTTAAAAATAGTTCCCTAGTCTCTATCTTATTCTGTCTGCTTCTGTGACCATAATTCAAACCGTCTGACTAGTATTATGATGCTTAGCCCAACTCTTCACCTACCGTTGGGATTCCCTCTTAGGCTCATCACTTAACCATTTCCTTACATTACAGGTCGCGTCTTTGTTGGAATTGCAGTGTGTTTGCCATCTTGTCCTGATAGAGCAGTCCCTCTCATCCACATTGTCCCCTGCCTGCCCCCATCATGCTGTCTGACTGAAGAATCTCTGGATGATGTCTGCCATCTGGAGTCTGATCCTTTCATCATCGCCCCACCTGGCTGTGAAAATCCAGCTGCATCCTGCCCCATCTGCAGACCTCAGTGCCTTACTGAGAGAAGAATCGACCATTTGCCAAGCCAGGAAATCTCCCAACTGAGAGCCAAGACAAACAGCCTGGGACTACCTGAGAGACCCATCTCTACTCAACCTGGGAAATGTCCCTCTTCAACCCCAACCAGTGAACATAATCTCCAGATTTTGTCCCCTCATGTCCACTAACATTTTTTATCCAGTCATTGCACCTGGGCCATATAGTTCGGACATGACTGAAAACATTCTACACTGTTGCCATTTCAGTAGTGCCCATGTCTTCCTGCAAAAATACTGCCTCCTTCAAAATCCTTCAAAGTAAAGATGTCAGTGTGGTGAGACAAAATCTTCCCTCCAAGCCAGTTCAAACAGTAGACTGTCTCAGACACTGAAATCCTCTCTGAAATCAATAGCTCTTATCCCCAACGTCATTTTCTTGTCCTTCTTCCCAGCAACATCCACCAGTTGTTCTGGCGAGGTGTTACCTGACCAGATGTGAAATGTATTCAACAACACTTTCCACTGTTCTGATGGTGTTTTAAATGGGTTTTTCCAAACATCGCTGTTTAATTATTTTCTGGAAAAACCTGATGGTTACCTCTGTGACCTGAATGTATGCTAATACATGAGAGGCACAAACAGGGGCTCCCGCAAAGGTGGTTTCATCTAGTCCATAATTCAACTGTCTGTCTTTTTCCTTTCTCCTTGTCTCTCTATCACCCAGCTTGTTATTGCTGCCTATTTTGTTCAGTATTTTCATCCTGGAGGAATAACCTGGTAACGTTATTCATGCTTTGATTTGTAGTCTTTTTATAACGGTACCATGTCTGTGCCCCTACATTTCTGACTCACTATATGTCTATGACTTCCTTTATCTAATCCATGATTTCCCAGGTGACTCCTGACATGCTGTTTCTTTTAAATGAATTAATTCCACCATCCAGCCACTTCTATCTCCACACTGTCACTAATAAGCCAAGCCCTGCGTAAAAACTGGCTGCTTCTAGATGAACCCAAATAAAGCACAAACACAGATGGGGAAGTATTGCAACCTATTATGCCAGCCAGATCTGTGTGTGTGTGTGCGTGTGGATGTGTGTGTGTGTTGCCAAATTAGGTGATCAGAGTGTATTGTGTTAGAGATAGAGTATATACACTACAGTACATTCATTATAATCTCTCATTGAAAATCTCAGCGGGCTGTGGTCCCTTAATCCCCCCCCACCCCCCACCCCCCCCGTGATAAGGCCAAAGTAATGCCATTATTTTGGGAGCTACACGTTCCTTTACCTCCAGTGGACAACCCTTTGAAAGTATTTCAAAGTTTAAAGCTTCTCAACTTTACATAATGAATTTAATGAAGAATGCTCACTTGTGTTTTTAGAGGTCAATCTTAATACCTATTATTTCACTTGAAGAGTAATGGTTGGATACTGACAAAGGGCAAATGAAAAAGCTATTGGAAAAGGTGGACACAGATAGTGTATTTTATAGGGGAAAAGAGGTGTGACAGGCCACAATGTGGATATGAGATCGGCAATAGAAAAGTCCAAATGTGGTGCCGCAGGGCCTGACAGAATCCCCTGCCAGCAATAATTAAGTGTGCCAGATGTGTGGAGATTTGTGTGAAAGCTTGTTGGTGTAAACAAGAAGTTTATTCCTTTATCACGGTGTAGAGATGGGGGGCGGTGGTGGGTGCATTAATCAGTTCTTTCACCAATAGGGGGGAAAAAAAGAGTCCCAAAACAACAGCAGTTAGAATAAAAGCATGGGCAGCTGTTCACATACCGGAAGTACACACAGAGCAGTTGCACAGTTACTGTCCAGCACGGAATGGAGAAAAGCTGGTGCAATTGAGTGATTGCTGTAGAATTACAAATATTTAGCAAGGTAAAAGGACCTTTATATTTTTCTCAGGAGTTGGCAGACCAAACCTGGTTGTCAAGAAGAGAACCTCAGTGCACTGTCTACAATTGTGTACGTTGGATAAAGGACAGCAGTGGCTTGCGGGGGCTAGGATAAATCCGGGTCGGGGAAGTGAATGCACCACTTACCCTTTCTTACAGTAAGTATCACTGTTGAGGGTCCTTGAACAAAGCCCTAAACCCCCAACTCATGCTCCAACCTTTTGGCCAGATAAGAACGTTGACATTAGATGTCTGCAAAACCCGGACTACTTTCAGCGGCAATGTTTCTAATGTCAACATTTTTTAAATTCTCACTTTGTACAATATCTGTGCAAGTAGGGTATGGTTATGGTAAGGGAAAGATCGTGCTATGGTACAACGGTTAAGGTATGGTTAAGGTTAAACAATAGAAACACTTGGTTTTTCACCTACAGCAGCAGAAGTGTGAACCATTATGCCGCCCCTCTATTTGCAACGTAGGCTACCAAACCAGCAACAACACATAAAGGCCAATATGCCATACACACAACGCAAATAGTGTAGTGCGCTACTGTGCTCAAAGTATCAATAATATTTAAGTATGCATGACGTAATCTGTGGGCATTTTGCGGATCCATATACAAATAACGCACCAAACATGGTGATTGACACATTCCTCAGCACGTGCTTAACCTTACAGAATGCGTTGCCTAGCGAGCCTGCAGTTACTGCTATTGGTTACTCCGCAGTTTTGCTCATGAATAGTTGGCCCACATTTTGCCACCCTTGCCAAAGTGCCGCTGTAGGCAATTGCCCAGTTTGCCTATATGGACGCGCCAGCAGTGGTTATGGTTAGGGAAAGATTGTGGTTACATTTAATAAAATGGCAAAAGTTAAATGTAGGTCTGTGATGTGACGCGAACTCATGTGAAAGTCAGACGTGCTACACACCCATCCACCACCCCGGCCTCCATACCCGTACAATCTGACTCGCTTACATAATTTGTGTGGTGCGGCATCATCCAGTGTGAACATAATTACTAAGGATATTGGTGGGCTGAGCCTCTCAATGGTCGACAGGTCGGACTGGTGTAGCGCTGGGCAGCTTCCATGTTTGCATGTGAGCAGGGTGCTCCCAAAGCAGAGAGCATAGTTCCCAGAGAAACTGCCCTGGCTAAATAAAGGTACATCATATGGTCATTTGATCCTTACTATAATACAGCTTCAAAAACAATATGCAGTAGAGTTGACAGATTTTTTTTTCTAACATTGCTGACTTTGTGCCAAACATTGCTTGATAATATTCTATTTGTAATTTTGTGACAGAGCTAATGCGAGGACGGCTTTCTATTGAAAGGTTGTTTCCATCCATTCCCGCTTTACATGAAGGGGAGAGAATGTTAGAAACACCTGATCTGTTTGAATCTGACATTTAAGAGTCAGAAAAGTAGGTTAGCAGGGGAAGTTGGTGCCAAGGCACAGTTACTTTTAGGAAAGATGCATCAGGAGAAGAAAGAATCAGGGCTCATCAGAGAATAATATTTAAGGAGTAAACAACTGACTAAACAGTCAGGGAAATTACAGATGCTTGACGAGCAGAGCCAGCAGCAGGAGGAGGCAGTTAATGCTGTCTCAACAGATCAGATGTTCTGCCTGCAGGTTAATGACATCGGGCATGCAAACCATAAATCCAACAACTCAGCCTCAATCTATCTAGCTTTTAACAAGGAAATAGGTTATCTTGGAGTAGATGGTCATTGATCAGGTCATTGATATTTGCTATGTAAATTTTCCATTTTGTTTACATAAATTATAATGCTAGCTTGAGTCTATAAATTAAGCCTAATTGTCTTTTTGGTAGAAGTTAATTAAGTTAAAAATCAACATCTCACCTCCAATACAATGAAAAATGCAGGATACATGTTAAATTGGATTTTTTCATAGTGTGATAATTATTGATTTACAACATATTAAGTCTTCAGATGGTTTTTCTAAGATTTGCTTGGTGCTAATTTCCTAAAGTGAGACTAGCTCAGATTTGTGTTCTGCACTGCTCAGCTGCTGAGTCGGCAGTCCAAGCAGAAGCAGCCTACTGTTTTCACACTACTCCACTGGTGTAATTTGCATCAAACAAAATGGAATGGGTATAGCATTTTGTACTTATTACATATTTACTTATACCTGTGGTTGCATCTTGGATCTCTTATTTACCAAAACCCATTGACTTGTAATGGCAATGGTTAATGTTGGAATGGAATTTGGTTCAGCATTTGCTTTGGACACATACTGTATATGGGTATGTACCTTTTTAGATTTCAGCCAGTAGCCCAACCCTGTGGGCTTCCCTTTCCCCACCTGTTCCTGGTAGAAATTCTCAAGCTTTAAAAGCTCCACCTACAACGAGTAATTGTGGTATACCTGGTTTAATTTGCTTGTTGTAATTTACTGTATATGACAGTAAAAAATCCAAATAACAGGGACATCTTGTTTGTGCACTAATATTCATTACATCACATCCATATATGTCTGTATGGATGTATAAATGTATACACTACATTATAAAAATGCAAAAAAAATCTTTTTGAAAACACTTCTTCAAGTGTTCTTCTCTAGTTTTGTCTTTGTGAAAAAAGTGTCACTGGGATTCATATCCTGTTTGTCTCACAAGGCCCACTCATCCAGTAAAACCTCCAACAGGTGCTCATAGAAATAGAGAGTGTAATAGGCTCTAACTGTCAATCCATCTATCCCTGTTTTATCCCTCTGTCCCACCCTCCTTCTGCGTCTCTCAGCTCATTCAGTCAGGTCTCAAAGTGACAGTATTTAGATTAGATTTCTCTCTACTTCCCTCCAGATCCCTCCACAATCATCTGTGCCTTTCTCTTTCCGTTTCTGTCTCTTCATCTATCATCCCATCATATCACCCTGCCTGTTGTGATACATTTAAATGTGGGTTTTTGTCTCTCCTGGAGGCTAGTTTAGCATGTTTAAATTACACAGCAGTGTGTTTTTCTCTTTGGTACTTCTGGTAAAATTTCAAGGTCGTGATGCCAAACTAAAATGGTTCTCTACAGCAGTAATGGTGAACAGCATGTGACTGAATGATTTAACTGATTCAAAACAGAAAAAAAAAAAGATACCGAATCGATTAAATAAATTCAATAGCTCACAACAAACCTCTTAACAGCAGATTAATTAATCGCCCAACCATCAGCAGAGAGATGGCAGCATAATTCTTACAAATGAGCCCTTTGCTGATTTACAGCACCATTAAAATTTGCCCTTGAAGGGGAAAGGTAGGTAATTTCGCCAGATCACCATCTCACACTTAAGTGAGTTCATTCTCCTGCAAAAACAACAACAACATCTGCCAGAATCGTTAAAACACCATAATGCTAAGAGTGAGGGGGATGAACACTCCCCACCATCCATGTACACACACACACACAAAATGTGTACTCAGAAAAACAACTTGCTTTTACCAACAGCTGTGGCCCAGTATTGGTGCTTTAACACACATTGCTATGAACTGAGGTAGATTCAGGAGAACGTAAATTTGGACTGAGGTGACCTGAGGTTGAACTTTCTTTGTAAGTTACACATTAAATGCAGTCCAACGTCCTCCTTACTACTCACGTTTATTGTTTGTCCCATAACACCAACTGGAGATAAAATAATGAACCTGAGTACTAACAATTACCATGGCCAAACTGAAATATGTACTTATCTACCACCAAGTCTACCACCAAACACACACACACACACACACACACACACACACACACACACACACTCATCCTCAGTGGCATACTGATAACCACACACACACACACACACACCTCGTAGTTGACAGTGATTGTCATAATCCAGCTGACATATTTATAGGTGGAATGAAGTTGTCAGTATGAAAGCCAGAGGTGCTGACAGAGAGACGACCACTGGCTGTCTGTTTGTGTCTACTGAGATGTGTGTTCAGGTCCAAAATTACAATCATGATTAAGTTAGTGTTGGGAATCGGCCCATGAGTGAAACCTTATTCAAAATGGAGACTGACCGCATGGCTTCTTGTGAGAACAAAGGGAGCCATCAAGCTCTCTTTCAGGAGCCTCCATTTTGTCTTTCACACCTATGTGAGGAACCCCACCCATTGACCCAGCTTCCAGGAGTGATTGGTCAAGCTGACACAGGACCCATGACCTCATCGGGCCATATATAAAGCAAAACTCCCATCTCTCTCGCTCTCTCTGCTCTCGACTCTGCAACTCAGCTCTTCGCTGAGAGGGCAGCCCAGCTGCTCCCTCTCTCGTATGCAACCTAACTGAGGAGCAGCTCTGCTGCTCTCCCCTTCCTCTGGAACTCTCTTCTTGGAGGTGCGGCCCAGTTGTCCACCTCTCTTCTGCTCCATTGTGTTCTACACCAGGTAGACACACTTCCTTAAGGCAGCGACGCGAGGGCCTGCCTAAGACCCCTGAAACTAAGTTAAACTTAGACCTGAAGGTTATTTAGCGCCAGCAGCTACAACACANTCTCCCGCCTGTTTCGCCAGTTCCTTTGTGTGGCTCCTCATTTTCAGTGCCCCACACGGTCACTGAACCCCCATTGCTCTTTGTCTCTCTAACACATATGCAAATGTAACCCCCGGTGGCCATCTTTGACTCCGCCATCTTTGATTTCTTTGTTTACCTTAAACACATGGTCCCACCACATGGCAGCCACCTTTGAGTCCGCCATTTTGTAGTTTTCCTCAGCCAGCACACGGCTGAGTCCCCCATTAAGCCATTGTTTCCTTTCTTGCATTCACACACATACACACATACACATATACATCTGTATATAGTACACTTAGTTAGACTATATTGTATGTTTTACTTTTGTCATCTTTTAATAAACGTTTGTGGATATATGCTGGTCCCTTTAATGTTGCACAAGAGTGAATGCTGCCAACCCCTGCTATGTAGAACTCCAAATCCTTCAACTTTACTAAGTATTGATCAGGTAATTTTGGTTGTAGTTATTAAGTTAATTATTAATCAGAGTTCCAAATTGATATTTTAGTATACTTTATGAGACTGAATCAATCAATTGGCTATCATTTTTCCCTTTACGAAGGGTGGTGCCCCGAGGTTGGGCTTAATGTCAATTAAGCTCAGTTATTTAAAACAATTATTAATTATTTTCGATAATTATTAATTATTTCTGATAGCCGTACATATTTTGTACACCTTTAAATCGTTGATCCCCAACATTAGGGTTAGAATAAGGGTTCCAGTTAAGCATATATTGGTTATGGTTAAGATGAGGTTAGGCCAGGGAAGAAATGTAGGTCAATACAATGTCCTCACAAGTAATGTAATAGGAAGGAGGAGGGGGGTAGAAATGAAGACATGGAGTTAGGTTGGTTTATGACCAAATAACTGCAAAACTCATAACATTCCCATTGAGCCTCCGCTGCATTTTGTGTTTAGCATTAATTAGCAAATATGGTAAACATTATACCTGCTAAACGTCAGCTTGTTAGTATTGTCTTGCGCGCTGACATTAGTATTTAGCTAAAAGCATTGCTGTGCTTAAGTAAAGCCTCACAGGTGCAGCTAGCATACCTGTAGACTCTAAGACTTGTTATCAAGTCCAGCCTTGACATACTACATTTGCATTCTGAACTGCTTTTGTATGATATGGTGCTATACTAATAAATTTGAATTGAATTCTATCATAGCTAAGTCTAATCTATGAATTCAGTCATAGCTAAGGCATGCAGCCTACATTTTTATACAAGGTTTTCCAGGCCTGCATTGCAGTGGTTGACAGAACATGAGGGACAAAAGCAACAATGATGAGACTAAGACTAGGCGCAACACAAACGTGGGGTAGAGGTTGTGCATAAGGATGTATGCTTACATGTATGTGAATGCTTGCATTTCATGGTATGAGCATCTTCGATATGTTTTTTTTTCTTTTGTTAAAGATGTAAATACAATGTTACCTATCAGTAACTCACATGACTGTATCTACCATTGAAACTAAATGTGTTTTTCCGTAGGATTGGTGCATTAACACAGAAATTAATGGAATGGGATGCACTAAGACCAACTATATATGCAGTATGTAGGGAAAATCTATTTCCATAGCTGTTTTAAAGCAAGACTGTTTGCTGTTTATTAGAGAGTTTTGCACACTATAATATTATAGGCCGATATATTAATCTAAAATCGATGTTAAAACATTTAGCTTGCCCAAATGTCTTGTTTTATGTCTCACTTATCTATTATCCTTTGCAGCGCTCTCTCTCTCTTGCTAGAATTAAATGTTGACTGTGGGTGTGTCTGTGATGAGCTTGGTGTTTTCAATTCCTGCTGTTCTTTGCCTACTCGGCTGATCAATACAGAAGAATGTCAAATCAAACCACACCAATACCGAGTGTTGCCCTAGCCAGATTAAGCAGAGCTGACTGGAGACAATGCATAACTCTCTTATACACTCAGTCAGTACTTATCAGTTCATCAGAGCATGTAAGGACATGTCATTCTTTGGCCATAATAAAGTGATTACATACTCTCCCGGCTCTCTGTTCCTTAATGAAAATGCATGCTGAGGGCCGGGACATTTCTGGTTTATTAATTTCAAAGTATTTTATCTGTGTGATTTGTGCAATACTGCTTAAAATAGGACTGAACTACTGTCTGCAAACATAAACCTGCATACCAAAAAACATGTATATTCACAACAGCATATCAGTGTCATCTTATGTATGCACATTCAGAAGTAAAACAGTATGCACCAGGAGATCTGCAAGAAACAAATCATGTACAAGATTCATCCAGCTTTCAGAACCTGCCTCCTCCAGCTAATGGTCAGAATCCATGTCCATTTTTGCCAGTACATGACCTGTGATAGTCAATAGTGTTTCTCCTTCTAGATCACGTGCAATCTAGAGCTGCAGATCTACTGTAGATCAACTACAGGTCTGCCACTGGAACTGGAACAGCAACTCCCTTCTACCTGCATTAACCAGTAATTTAGAACATTTGAGTTTTGTTGTTGTCATATTCAGTTTCTCATTTTGACAGCCAAGGACAGTTAATTGGGTTTTATAACAGGTCGTTTGGCTTCTAATGCTTTAATAACATTGTTTACCCTCAGTTTTTTTGAGTTGGAAGCAAACTTCTTTTAAATTGCTGTTATTTCAAAAGAACCTTTCAAAGAACGCATTTAGAGTGTGACATGCGCTCTCTGTTTCTAACTAAGTGAGTTCAAAATGGTAACAATGCAGGTCAGTCAGGATTGGCTGTTTTCTGCAGGAAGCCTAATTATCATAGAGTGTTTAAATGCTGAATGTGTTTCAGAGTGAGATTTAACAATTTGATGAGGAGGCACAGACACGACCTGACCTCAGCATTACAATCCATCAGAAATAGATTAGTTTGGTGTGTGTGTGTGTGAATGCAATGCTTGAAAAGATGCAGTCCTCAAGAGGACCAGAATCTGCTAGAAGTCAGCCCAAAACAAATCTCAAAACACCAAGACTCATACCTGTACCTCACTGCACTCTACTGTATTCATAAAAAGGGATTTGTCTGATGAGGAAGCTATAATTAAATCTCAAACTTTAAAGCCTGTAAAGGCCAAAACTGTTACACAACCACATTGATTCGGATATAACCTGGAAAGATGATGGACCTTGCAAGAGTTTGGCCCAGTGGGGTCCAAACATCCTTAAAGGTTGACAATATAATATAATTTACTTATTTTGTGTCTGCTAATTGTCAGTTTATTTTGTGGCAGCTTAAATTATGGAAACAAAAATGGTCAACATATAATAACTGAATGAAAGTAAGAAACAATGAAATAGGTTAGTTAAATTTTTCTATTTCAATTTCAGTTTCAATACAACTTTATAAGTCCATTTAGGCAATTTGATTTTGGGCAAGTAAAAAACAGACAGTAAACAGACATACACAGACAGACATTTGCAAGCAAAGGAGCTGTTTGCAGAAGATGACAGGCTACATGGTGTTAAAAGCAGAAGAAAAATCCACAAATAGGAGACTGGCAAAGGCTCCGCTCTTCTCCATGTCACTGTCAATGGTGTCTAACGGGAACAGTTTAGCATCATCCACCGCCCGTCTAGTACAGAAACCAAACTGGAGAGGGTCGAGGACGGCACCAGTGCTAGACATGTTGTTGGACTTCTCTAAGACCTTCATGACCAGGGATGTGAGAGCAATGGGCTTGTGGTTGTTGAGGGAGCAAGCTTTGTCCTTTTTGGGGATGGGGATGATAGTTGAGGTTTTCCATGGCAGCGGGACCACCCCTTGGTCCACTGAGGACTGATATAGCTGAAGGAGGACCCTGCTGAGCTGCTCGGCACAGTGCTTGAGGGTCCCGCCACAGATGCCGTCAGGTCCAGCGGCTTTGTTGGTTGGGGTGGCTTTGAGCAGGTTTGTTTTTAGAGGGTGAGTGTGGTGGGTGGCATGAGGCTATGTTTGAGCTCCGCCATGTCAGATGCCCGTTCAGGCCTCTCGAAGTGGGTGTAAAACCTATTTAGTTCGTTAGGTAGAGAGGAATCACTGACCCCCTCCACACTCACCCGTCTTCTCTCAGTCTTTGTGTTTACAGCGGCCATGTTTTTAATTCCCTGCCATGTTGCCCTGTAGTTGCCATGCTGAAACTTCTGCTCAGTCTTATTTTTGTACTGGCTTTTAGCCTGGCTGATGGCCCTTTTGACCTTTCTGTTGACCTGTTTTTCTCCTCAGCAGATCCTGTAAAAAACACCATTTTTTATCATTAAGGATGCCCTGGTAGCTCACCTGGTAGAGCGTGCACCCCATGTATCAAGGCTGAGTCCTTACAGCTGCGCCCTGGGTCCAACCTGGGCCCTAAAATAGCAGGGGGAATTCACGAGGCAAGTAAAAGGGGCAGAGGGAAAGAGCAAGGAGTTCAATATCAGGTTTGCAGATTTGGTCCCAGATTATCACTGTATTGCTCCAGCTCTTGTTGACATAGATACACACTCCACCGCCACGCTCTTTTCCTGTTCTCAATTTATCCCGATCCACATGAAATGGCATGTTGAAGCCGTCAATAGCCAACTCATTATTACTCACTGCGTCGTCTAGCCGAGTTTCAGTAAATACCAGCATAGATGCGTTCCTGTATTCATGCATATAGCTCACATTGGCTTGCAGTTCGTTGGGTTTATTTCAGAGTGAAGAGACATTTCCAAATATCACAGCGGGCAGTGGGGTGAACCTTTTGGCCAGTTTTAGTTTGCGTCTCAGTACCCCTCGTTTGCTCCACTTACGTCTGCTTTTTCTCTTGTGGATGGATCCTTCTCCATGTGAATTCGTAAAGATCGCTGATGGATGCAGTATCTCCACCAGTATATTCCACGCCGAGTCAATAGCTCCCCCTGAGGGACGCAGATTAAACAGGAACTATCTAAACAACTGCGAAATGTTACCGAGGGGGTTGAGCAGCTGATTGGATTCCCATCTGAACAGAGCATTGGTTCCCACAGCTAGGAGGAACAGCAGTAGCACGGCAAACTTGCAGAGATTCATTTGGACAATCGGATATCCAGACCCAGGGGAAACAACTGGATATCCAGACCCAGGGAAACAGATCAAAATGTCATATTGTTGATTACGTAAAGTCAGCTCCCAGATATATCATGATAAATGTTGCCAGAACACTTAAAAACACATAAAAAGACGTGCACAGTTCAGGCAGCTCAAGGTGCGCCACACGAGTAGCGCACGTGGCAGCTTAAATTATGGAAATAAAAATGGTCAACATATAATAACTGAATGAAAGTAAGTAACAATAAAATAGGTAAGTTGACCCACGAAGAACAGTTCTGGATGGTTTCAACACACTGGTGCTATTGCAGTATTTGAGAAATATGGAAAAAGAACGTTTCTATAGGGGTGAAATAAAGCAAACAACCAGTATTGAAACAGTTTTTCTTGTTAAAATTGTCACTTTCTTAGTTTCATCATATTTTCCACAGAAGCTTTAAAAATGTGTCCAGCAAGGCAGATTGGTGCTTAATTAAGAGATCTACAAGGAACAGGGGAGTGTTTACTAACTAACCCGGGGGGAAAAGCACATAGAAACTAATCCGAAGGGAAGGAATTTGATCCTGTAATGAGATGCGCTGGGAATATCTTTTATATTAGTTGACACTTAATGGAATTATACAAATTTATACTGCATATACATATGTTTTTTATGGAAGCAAATATATTTCACGGATTAACTTCACGACAGTCATCATCTGTACATACCTGTACCTCACTGTACTGTATTCAAAAATGGATTTGTCTGATATAATTAAATCTCAAACTTGAAAGCCTGTAAAGTCAAACTGTTACACAGCCACACTTATTCGGATATAACCTGGAAAGATGATGGATCTTGCAAGAGTTTGGCCCAATGGGGCCCAAACATCCTTAAAGGTTGACAGTATGATCTAATTCATTTATTTTGTGTCAGTAAATTGTCAGTTTATTGTCAGTTTGTTTTTTGCCAGTTTAAATTATGGAAACAAAAATGGTCAACATATAATAACTGGATGAAAGTAAGAAACAATAAAATAGGTAAGCTGACCTACCGAGAATAGTTTTAGGTGTTTCAACATGCTGGTTCTAATTACAGTATTTGAGAAATATGGGAAAAGAACATTTCTATAGGGGTTAAATAAAGCAAACAACCAGTATTGAAACAGTTTTTATTGTTAGGGTTAAAAAATACCGCTTTCTTAGTTTCATCATATTTTCCACAGAGGCTTTAAAAATGTGTCCAGCAAGGCAGATTGGTGCTTAATTACAAGTTCTACAAGGAACATGGAAGTGTTTACTAACTAACCCTGGGGGAAAAGCACAGAGAAACTAATTCAAAGGAATCTCAAGGAATTTGATCCTGTAATGAGATGCACTGGAAATATCTTTTATATTAGTTAACACTTAATGGAATTATACAAATTTATACTGCGTATATGTTTTTTTATGTATAATATATTTGAAGGATTAACTTCATGACAGTCATCATCTGTAAGTTGAGTTTTTTGCTTACAGTTTGTGTAATTAGCTCAGTTTTATACGTATTTGTGTTTTTTGATTGTAAGATTGTTGGTCTCACAACTGTTTGCACACTTCATGTGTGAGAGACATGTTGAGAGATCAAATAGTGGAAAAGTGTGCAATGAAAAGACTGCGGGACAAATTATTGCAGGAGGAAGGACTAAATTTGTTCAAATCAAGAGTAACTCACCTCAATTTCAGGTCTTTATGTACATTATTTCAAGTGGAAGGGGCGCCGTACAACCTGAAACCTGTTCAGTTTTCTTGGTCTGGTTTGTTCTGATGTTTGGTTCCCACAGGTAACATCCTGTAGTCTTTGCTGGTAGAGCCTCTGGGCTCTGGGATGATTTGCCTGGGGGGGTGTGTGCTGGAGGCTTTTCTAGGATGTACAGGGCAGAGGGCAGAGAAACAACATGAACACACTTCACCACAAGCAGTCAGACACCAGCTGCATGCGCGTGCTCTAGAAGATGCCTGTACAAAACCATGCAAGTCAGAGAAAACAAGAAAATCATTTGTCAGTAGTTTGTGAAATGTATTTGAGTAAACCAGAGAACCTGGAGTTAATCTGACATGAGCATGGGGAGGATATGCTAACTCCACAGAGATAAGGGCTGAAAGCTAATGGTCTTGGTTTTCATCTTTCTATCAGTATGTGCAGGTTTCTGGCAGTGAATAACCACTTTCGATATATAACTCGAAAAGCGTTATGTGACAACAAGGCTATCATAAAATCTTTTTAAAAAAATGTATTTTTTGCTCTGTAAATATCAGACTGGAAATCCCTTGATCTTTGGTTTGAGTTTTATTCAATTAGTTTAGAAAGTTTTTAGCTTGAAGTCAAGAGTCTCTCGTAGGGGTCTCACCTCAGTTCAAACTCCTTCATACACTGCACCGTGCCAATTTACTGTCCTCGCCTCAGGTCAGAAAGAGTCAACACAGGAATGAAAAGACACACTTTGGCATGCGCATGAGACGTGCTATTGCATGCTCTCGCTCTCTAACACACACACACACAGAAAGGTTTAGGACTTATTGAAGGACAAATGGAAAACAAGTAACACACATGAACAGACAAGCATAATCGTTTCAGAACACGACAGCTCTATTGCGTACAACATGCTGTAAGGTGGCTCACCTAAATTACAAAAATACACTTTTCCCCACTGGTATCTACAGCTGGACGATAAGTCCTAAAACAGACATATATATGATTAATTTATGAGATATGTTTTTAATGCAATAATGTGTTATTTAACAGAGATGAGCCAAATGTTTGGCCTGATTATTTATAGTATAAGCAGCTCTGGGCTTCTCGCAGACTTCTGCCTTTGGATGTTCCAGCTATTTCCAGCTATTTTCCCAAATGAATGAAGTTCATTCCATTCATTGAAATTTTTAAGCCAATTTTGTCCAGTAACTGATTCATAATTTTGGTAATTTGATTAATTTAGTTTATTTTCCAGCCATACAAGTATGAAACATACATTTTTCTTTCCAGAAAAAGAATGTATTTATATAAATGCAGCCATTTATCCCATGTACACATTTGGATGTTGAAACATCTTTACCAGTGATGTTTATACAAACATGACATGTGGGTACGTACACCCACTGATGCTTCGACTCTGATCCTGTAAAGGTCAGTTCCCCTGAGCGGAGGTCTTAGGAGATCTGACTGTCTGGTCTGCTCCTCTTGAAATCTTAATACTGTCTTCTCTCTCTCTCTCTCTCTCTCTCTCTCTCTCTCTCTCACACACACACACACACACACACACTCCCTGAAGAGAAGTTATAAGCTCCTTTAAAACATCTCTGATACAGAGACACAGAGAGGAGAAGCCAGACAGGTCAGTTACTCTGCCTGCATCTCTGTCTCTCTGCCCTTCTCTGTTCCCTCCACCTCACAGCTCATCTCTGACTCTGTACATCTTCCTGTACTGCTTATATAGTATCAGTACCTGCTGTCTGTATATACTTCTGCCTCTGTCTTTTATTTATCCAACTACTTTTGTCTTGAGTCCAAGTCCCTACCTTGTCCTTGATTTTGGAGATGAAAGATTTATGTTTGCCCGATTCAACATCATGCTCCCTGAGTTTGTGACAGAGGACATACTTATTTCATTCTTTTGAAAAGTTAAGTTTGCACAGAATAAAATAAAGGTATCCTCTTGGATTTTGTTTAGCGATAATCTGACATTTTTAAAAAAATGAGGCAGTTCACCAGTTTTATTGTTTGTATCTTCATAATACAGGGGGAAAGTGTGTGTGGGTGTGTTGGGTTGTTTAGTTTTTTCACTTCATCTGAAGCAAAACATTCTCACATTCATGACTATAAGCTATTGTTAAGAGACAATCATGAAGTGCTGCTCTGTTAGGCACTTACTGCCAACACAAACAAAGTAGAATCCCATAATATCAACTATCTTGTTCTAAAACACAACACTCTCCCCCTCTTTGGTATTCTGCGTACAACTCCAACAGTTTTGACTTTTGGTTTGTGCCCTTTTTAGATTTTGTGCATTTGTTTTATGCTGCAGCCAGTGGTGGAGGAAGTATTGAGATCTTTTATTTAAAGCTGCTCCAATTAATATTTTTTACATTAACAGTGGATGAAATGACAATGTATAATGTGTAAAGTGTTGCTCATAGTTACAAACCCACAGAGAATTATCAACTAACTCTGCAGTTCCCATCAGCTTTTTATAGTGTCTTTCAGCTCACTGTTTTGATTTTGCGGCCTCCATCTTAACTGTTTTGTTTCAGTCTTACCGTTCTCATCAGCGTTGTTTCCGCACAAAGCAGGCAGCTTTATTTAAAACTGCCATTTGGTGTTTGCAGGTAGTGTAGGTTTGTCAAACAGACAACATTAGCAACAAGTTAGTTAACTTACTGGAGCATTTGGCAGATAGAGCGTAAATTATTTGACTCAGGGCTCTCTTGGTAGAGACCAAAACAGAGATAAGAGGAGAGTGATCATTGGACTTATATTATCACCTTATAAAGACAATATGAAGTTGTGATAATATTGGGAGGCGTTTATTTCAGGGTTAAGTGAAAATAGCTGAAACTCAATAAGTAAAAGCCCTGCATTCAAAATTTTACTTTAAGTAGGACTACAGAAGTATCATCAGTGCAGGATCTTTTTTTACCTAACATAAAACAACCAAGGATTTGAGTTCAAGTATAATTTTACCTTAATTTTAATAATACTTTTATTAGCCTGACCAGATTGTCTGATGCTTGTGTTTCTGTGAGGCCAACAAACTTATTGCATCTTCTTGAGTTCAACTTGCGTTCCTCACCAGCTTTTCCTTGGTATTGTACATCTCACATTTAACTTACTTGTAATGACAGACTGGCTGGCTCAGTTGCAATTAATTCACAAACTAAAATTAAATCTATGCTGCCTTCAGATGCCTGTTGGAAATATCAGAATTACAAATTTAAATGAGACATTTCACCAGTCTATGCCTTGGTGGATGAAGTTATTCTGCACAGTGCAAATTAAATCAGTTCTTTACGAAGCAGCATACAGTTAATACAAAGTATGAGCTGTGTTATTGTAAAAAAATATAGCACCTATAAATCTTCACACCTCAGCTGTGAATTTAATCTCTCATAATGATCTTCTGTATATGCAAATGAGTTGTGAGGTTGTCACACTAAATTTACTTTTGGGCTCACATGTACTGCAATATAGAATGACCTTAATATTTATCATTGTAACCAGAGTTGAGATTCTAATAAATTAGGTGTGAACAACCTCAGGACTGTTTATTTTCTGCAATGTTCTTTTAACTTTCTCTTTATTAAAGGTATCATATGTGGACACAAATTGACAATACAGTGCATGGTATGTAAATTCTCTTTCATGTCAGATAACACATATAAAAAGTCTTATGTGAGTTATGGTTTATAAAATGGATACCATTTGAAATGGGTTTATCCCATTGAACATCCACTCCCTGTTAAAATGTCACTGCTCTTCTCATCTCCCTCCTGTTTTAGTGTTCTGTGAATCCAAGCCTGTAAATGAAGGAAATAAAAGATTTTAACTGCGCTCCGACAAGTTCCCCCCGCTGAGCAGGAGAAAATTTCACCGCAAAGGGAGTTCGTTAATAAGCTGCCGCTCGCTGCTCCAGATATGACTCAGATTCAAAGTACACCTGTTGTGCTTTAGAACATTACTTTGATGAGAGCAGACACACACGGCTCACATCTCAGGAAGGATGAATACTGATATCAGACACACATTTTTACACCCACAAAGCAGTTTATTGACTGGAGCTAGTACACACACAAAGACACACGTCAAATTGCTGCCAGGTGAAAACCAAGTGATTCATGCTCTGAGTGGGTGTTTTCATCACCTTAAATAACGTAAAAGTTTCGTCATTTATTAGATATTTTAAGCAGAAGTGTAACTAGGATATAGGGGCCACATGTGCAGGAGGAGACTCTTACTCTCACTTTCTAGATATCCCCAATGTCGATCATGCTTTGAGCACCCATGCAACCTCCCACTAACCTCCTAAAGCTCAGGTGCAGTATGAACATGTTACACTACTTCAACCATGCATAACAGAGCGAAGCCCCCTCACTCAAAAAATGCGGCAGGGTCGTATGGCAAAAAAGTTGAAACCTAACTCTCACCACAACACGGTACAACATCACCTGGCAGCATGCTGCATTGGCCGATTAAATACGTGCAAGCGCACATTCCTACTGTAGGAGATTCATTTGTAATGTCAACGCTGTATTTCTACTGTTGACCTTGTGATTGTCGAGACAAAAGACAAAATGATTGCACCGCCGTTTATAATAATATGAGGAAGGATTTTACTGCTTTAGTGGCAAACTCATGGATCTATCACTGCCACTGGACTTGAATCGTATTTCATTGTAGCTGAAGCAACTGTTTAAAATGCCGTGACTTCAGTACTGGAATTTCCCACTGCACTTGAATACTCCACGGGTAACTAAATGCTGAGAAGTATGAAGAAGTAGATGAAGACAAAAATATACATAGAAAAGTTAGAAAAATAACAATGATGAATTGTAAAAAATACTAATAAAGAGCTTTAATAGTACCTAATAAAGTAATCTCACTCTTCCTCCCTTCCTGTTTCTTTTTACCCCACCTCTCCTGTCTGTGTGCCTTAATTCCTAAGGCAACTGTCTTGAATGCCCTATTCTTTTGCCAGCCATCTTTCTCCTATATGAATCTATGCATTTACTTTCCATTCTTCTCTACACTTTCAGCTCTTTTCTTTAATTCTTTATTTGCTTTCTTTTCTTCTACCACCAGTCGAGACAGCAAGTTGGAGTCAACAAATGATTTAAACCTCCAACTTCAAACAGCGCAACACTCTGTTCAATTTAAATTAGTGAAAACCTCAGTCATAAAAAATTTTAATGACATTTCCTTTTTTACTTTTTACTAGTTTTCCAATAAAAAATGAACTTTATTCTCACATTGCCAACCATTCAGTCTTTGTCAGAGTGGGTTTCTTGGAGTGGAAAACTTGTATTTGAGCTATGGTAACAAAACAACAAGCACTAAGTAAACTTGTTGTCTAAGGAAAAATGCTGTCTTGTGAGAGCAATGACTCAATAGCAAATCAGAGCTCCTTCACAGTCAGCCCCTGTGTGGGGAAATGCTATCAATCATGTCATCCAATCATATTTGCCCCAAGCTTGAGCTTCATGACTAACTGCCTCATAAATAATGTGAATGTAAATAGAAGCAGTTCAAGACCAGTCTATTAATCAGTGGTAGACATGCAACCAGGCAATATAAATAAACATGACCTGCGACTGTGAATCATCGTTGATTGCTTCATTTAAAGGAAAAAACAAAAAACTAAATTTAAAAGCAAGAAAGATAAATGAAAGCACCAAGCTGGATATTATACTTTTTGCAGGAAATTTAAATTAGAAAAGGGTGAAAGAGAAGTTGAATAGAGATGTTTCATTCAACAACCATGTTGATGGTGTGTACCATTAACTGTGTAAGTGCTTGCAAGTACTTTTAAAAATTAGAGGATTTTACAATCTGTGGTGTATGAAAGCAACCTAAACTTATCAAGATGTGCCATGTTTCTTCATTTGAAATCAACTATACCGTAACTAGAAAAAGAATATTATGAAATTATTTATTATTTCATGAAAAGATATATACTCAGTCCAACAGGCATGCAGGATAAAAAAAAATGCACTCACCAGTTCGACAACACACATGCAGCAAAAACAGAGAATATGAATATCAAATTATTTATATGAAAATATGTTCTTCATTTGATTGTGTTTTGCCTATTAGCATGATTTTTCTTTAGTTGAACACTCATGGCAACCACACGATTGTATCACTACAAGCATCAGAAGCATACTAGTGGGGTTTTTTTAGTAGCTAGCCCTGACCTCTGAACTTCCTAGATGAATATGAGAGCATTTCCCATCACATCATCGGAATGTTGACGTACAACTAAGGTCACCAGCCGGAATGAAACCCAGGATGTTATGATCACAGTATACAGTATGCATCTTAACCAACAGCCCACCAGGACATCCCAATAGCCAAAATCTTGACTACATCAGGTTTGGGATTAGCCAGCCACTGAAGCCAGGCACCAAAAAAAAAAGAAATTCTTCCTAAGTGAGAGCACAGTGAAACTGACAGGTGACATTTCTAGAAGGTTCCAGGAGTTCCTGATGGGCCCTTATGGAGGATATTCTGACTGTAATTGGTAGAGCTGACAAGGATCAGGAAGAGGTAGTGAAAGAAGCGGAGTGTATGTGCATGTCTGTGTATGTGTTCTTGTACTTCTATCTTTGTGAGGACTGATTTTAGACCTTGAGAATGAGGACATCTTTGGGAAGTGAGAACATTTGGGCTAGGACTGAGGGTTAAGACTTAGTAATAGAGTAGTCTTAAGGTTATATTTAAGTTTATGTTAAGGTTGGAGCAAGTGTTAGGTTTAGGTAATGAGTTGTGTTGGTCAAGTTTAGGGAATGCATTGTGTCAGTGTGGGTTAGGGTTAGAAGAAGTGGTAAGAAGTGGACGTGTGGATTTGTCTAATGTGTGTTTCTACGATAGAAATATTTATATCATTCAGGGAGCTCATGTAGCTTCTCTATATACAGCTGGAATATTAAACTTTGCAATATTTTCTCTTTTTCTCACATACACACATACTCTCTCACATGCACCTAAAAAACTCCTTTGCTCTTTTGTCTTTCAAGTTGGGATTTTATAGTTTAGCTTGAGTTGTGCTGATAATGACACTGAGAAAAAAATATGTGAAACCTTAACCTAAAAATGGTTCTGACTGTCTGTCTCCTGGCCTTTCTGCCCTCCTATCTCACTTGTTGATTGCCTTTTCAGTTGTCTATTATAAATAGAGAGATATATGTACATCATTAAACTACCTATGACCTATTTTTTAAATCTGATGTCTTGAACAATTTGCACAAATAGGGCTTTCTCCTCTAGAATGCTTTATTATGATGACTTGATAATCATCATCTGAGAAATGACTCTTCCTTGAGCCGTCTTAATGCATAAGCATTTAAAATCACATGACACTTCATCATCAGAGCCATCACTGTCACTGTCGGTAGTGTGCATTCAGCTCACGCTCTGGCACCAGTGTAAAGTTGAAGCAGCATTAGGAATGTATAAAACATCTGGGTGCCTGAAAGGGAACAAGAATTTTGTGTCTTTTACGATTTGCATTCCGGTTTTATCACAAACAAAAATGTCAAGTTGGGAAAAGTTAAGCACCTCAGAGATCATGTTACCAGTAGGTTTTTAATCTTTATATATCAAGGCAAGTATCACTTAATCAAAACAAAACATAGCCTAAATCTGATGTATTGTTTTTGCTCTTGCTAGAGACCTTGAGTTGATCTGATTTTCCCCTAGCACTCTCCGACTGCAGCATTCATTCTTTCTTTCAATATTATTCAGCTATTAGTAATAAGAGGCTGTCTTATTCTGCTGTTTTCTTTTGTTTATTTTATGTTGTGCATGTCTGCTCTATTGACAAATAAGAAAATGTGTTTTAGGTGTGACCACTTAATATTTTTTTGATGAACAATCTTAGTCTCAGTATCATCTTTCTTCCGGCACTGCAACAGAATTAGGGTTTGCACTTATTTTGCAGAAATCTTGGAGTATCTGTTGTTCTGTTAGATCTCATGCAGCATCACAGATTTCGAGTCATATTTTTCCTGTCTGGTAAGTGCTGCAGTGCTCTGCTGGTAAGTGACCATTATGCCGGTTGCTCCCTGTGATGTGGTAGAAAATTACACCCAGCCGCCATGGTCATACGACCAAACATCACTGCCAGAGATGGTGTTTTCAGTACATTGAGAATGATGTGGTGTGCTGCTTTCATTTCAGCGATATCTGCCATTGGTTGTGGGTGGGCCACAATGCCAAAAAATATAGAGTCTGCCTGTGTGTTAACCCTCAGCTCTATTATATTATGATGAGTTTCCCACCTTGTTAAGCATCCTGCTTGCGTCTGGTTATCATTTTTGCTTCTTTCTCCGCCTGCAGCGTCTGTCTGATGGTCTTTTCTATTAGCATGTTTCTCCTTTTGCTCCTTCCTCCCTTTTCTTTCTATCTGGCAAACCCGTCTACCTGTTCCCTCCTCCCTGTGTTTGTGTTTCTGTCAGTCTCTCTGCTAGTTTTGCGGACAGTCACATTTTTTCCCCCCATTATTGCCAGCTTGCTTGTCTACAGGGTTTGAACAACTTTTCAAAAGTGAAATTCCAAAACTTCTCAAGCTATTTGATGACAAGTTCTGAAGGTTTTATAGGACCCCTGAGCACCCCGAAGATCTCGAGTCATTTTGAAATTGTTTTTCTCAAACTTTGTCTCTCATAACTCTTTAACTTTTCTCTCTTTAAGTGAAATCGAAATGTTATCATGGAGAGAGCACCGAGGGTATTACTGTAAGTTAAAAGACAAAGGACAAAGTGACTGCAGCATGTTAAACACCATCTAGAAATGCAGTCTGTAAAGTATGAGAAGTTAATGCTCAGCTGCAGTGAACTAGAACTGTCCAGTTGCTCAGTTTGAATAGTGGGGATGAGCAGTATGTGTGTATGTATGTGTGACCGGAGTCAGGGAGAGTATGTGACACTGTACATCATATAATATACCCACAGAATTCAGTAAACCACACGATCTAAAAGCCAAACCAAAAAACAATGTAAGAACACCCAAGGGTGGACTTCTTTTCCTTTCGTGTGAAAAGAAATACACATTAAGTCTTGACTATGATGAGTCACTTCAGCCCTTAAGTCTGTTGTTGCCATCCATTTAGCTGCTCTGGAGACACCGAGAAGTGAGAACAGATTGCTCATTTACTTCCCTGTTGTTCAGGTGAAAGAGAAAGATGTTTAAAATGGGACCTTTGAGCTTGGGTGAGTGTCGAATGTAAATCACAGAAAACACGCTGTCTGCATATGATAAGCAGTCTGTGCTGCACTCACTGTTGGGCGCAGAGTAAATGCTGAGAGCTCAGCTCAATGCCGATATGGAATATATAATATAATTTACACATGCTTTTAGCAGGTGTAAAGCGAAGACGTAATCTATAAGATGAATTGCAACTGTATTCCATTTCTGCGTGGCAGTTGTTGACCTTTATCACAGCAAATGTTTTGACTTTTCATGCAGTAAGAAAAGCACAGGTGTTACTAATTACATTGACGATGGCTCTGTTCTTTTCAGGTGCCCCAGTAATCAAAACAGCTGAATGGAACTCAGCCAGTAATTTATTAATTAAACCTGTGCTTTTCCTACTCTGACTTGGGGGGGGGGATGAGAGGTGAAACGTCTTCACAGACAAAACCAAAAATCCAGTTGCGTTCGATTCAATTTCCTTGAGATAAAAGTTCAAACTGTTTCGACTTTGTATGGGTGAGGTACAGAATCCAAATGCCCAAGGTAGGCTTGCTCTGAAGTTTCTTAATTGGAAGACCATGGCTCTGGTGGCTCATATGCATGGGTCCCCTCAGCTAAATGAAGACATTACTGTACTTGTTGCATGTGCCTCTGTAGGTAATTAAGAACATAACTGAGGTGGTTATTGTTGGTGCTAGCATAAAGAGGCAGAAAATCATGGGGCATGTTTACCACAAAGTTGACAGACCAAGATTATAATTTCAATTACAAGATCAGTATTTTTCAAATAAAACAAATGCAGTAAGTATATGTAGCACTGAAAACTACAATGGCGTTTTTCTGGCCTCCCCAAAAAATCTCACAATGCTGTTGCTATGAAACTGAACACACCTGAAATCCACCATTATTATAATAACTGCATTGTAAAACTGCACTTGCACACAACTATGGTAGAAAGCAGCTCTGTAAAGTACAAGGGGAAATTGTAATGATCAGTTTGTGTAATAATTTTTCACTTTTGGTTTTTCTGCATCCAAATGTATTCAAATAATCTGGCTATTCTGGATATTATTTAAAACACTGTGTGTGCATGTTGGGTTGTCCCGTGCACTCCGCTGTTAACACAAACTGTTTTTTGTTGTACTCAACTTCCAAAACCAATTTCAATATGACCTAAACACAGCAGCCACCTGACAGCCAGGAAAGTGAACAAGCAAGTGTTTGAGTGAGTGGTCTTGTAGTCTTCACCAAGTGTCTGGTTGCTAATGAGACCTTTGTACAGTGCTGTGTTCGACCGTGCCTCACACACACAACACAGTAGGTTTTCCTCAACTTCATGCAGACTGAAGATGGATGCTGCAGCATTATGCTAATGGCCATCACTGCTGTCCAATCACACGCTTCACTGACTGAAAGGGCAGAGAGACAGACACCGATAGAGAGAAGAGAGGAGAAATGCAGGTTCACACATGGAAACAGTTTTATGTTCAGTGCTGCAGAGAAATACCTTGTAAAGTTTCTTTTTTAAGGATTCTCAGTAAGTCATTAAAAGTGTTTTCCCCCTGCGAGCTGCGTGTTAACGAGCTATTTTCACTTTCCAGAGACAGTATGACTTATCTAAATGACAGATGACAAGTGCAATGCATTTGTAGGATAACACAGCTGCCTGCTGAGAAAAGAAAGAGTGAAAAGAAAGCAGGGGCAGAATAAAAATCTGAATCAGGTAAGTTGCCAAGAGTTGTAAATCTCTGTCACACGGGTGCAGGGACGTATCAACAACTAATTTGTCAAGTATACAGACGCATCATTCAGGGACAACAGGACCTCACACTGAGTTCAAGCAGACAGAGGCAGATATATCATAGAATATAGCATAAATCACTCTAATGAGAGAAAAGAGAAGGGAGGCCAGACCCTTGTGAATCACAAGCAGCCAAGGTAGGATCCTACTTGAACTGAATTCTCACACGACTCAAATCCCTACATTCTTCTACATGGTGAGTGTCTCATAATTTGCCAATGTTTCATTTTTATGGTAGCAGTTTTATATTTCTAAGAATCTCTGATGTGTGGAGGTGCAACGCAACCTTGTGCCACCTTCTCAATCCTCAGACATGAACACATAAGGCTTGTGAGTTCAAATGTTTTTATTTAATTACTTTTGTTTACTTTTCCGGACAGGCAAACAACTTCTTGCGGTCGTGTGAGTAACGACTGCCCTCTGTAAGCAGCAAAAGCAGAGTGACTGCAAAAAATATTGGGGAGAAAGCAGCTGGGTTTGGTGTGAATCTGACCCAAAGGACCACAATCTGTTTCCCATCTCCTTTTAGCAGCAGCGGTTTGAGAAGTTTCTATGGCTGTGTTAATCATTACATTGTAATTGATATGAATTCAAAGTGACCAAAGCGGGTTGTGCTGAGAGAGATGAAACCATAAACTTTTTACAGCCATCAGGGAGTGATTTTTAGCCATGCTAGCGGCATGGCTCCAGATGGCAAGGTTGGTCTGTTAATCGATTGGTCCTCAACTTTGGTCCAGACTGAAATATCTCAAAAACTATTAAATTTTATTACCATGAAATTGTGAAATTCATGGTCCCCAGAAGATGAATCCGACTGACTTTGGTGGTTCCCTGAGTTCACTTCTAGTGCCACTATGAGGTTGACATTTTTTAGCTTTTACCCTGAAATGTCTTCATTACTATTATACAATTATTAGATGGACAGCCAAGGAATTTGATCCACACATTTATGTCTCAGGATGAATCACTTTGGTAATCCCCTGACTTTTCATCAGGTCAAAATTTAAATTTGTCCAATACTTTGGTTTGTGACCAAATACCTGCAAACAAGTTCCCATCATCCTCAGCTTTACTTTGTGTTTAGTGCTAATTAGCAAATGTTAGCATGATAATATATTAAACTAAAATGGTGAACATTTTCATTTTGTCTGTGCAGATTTATCTCATTCACCCAAACAGTCCCTCACATTGAAATGAAACTATCCATTGTACTGCAGAAGATGTTTTGCCAGTGTTTCTCGGTAACAGCGGCTTTGTGGTGAAACATCAGCCCAGTGGTTTGTTCCATTTCAAACACACATTACCTTAACTTTTGTTATCGGAGAATGTGTTCCAAATGTAACATCAGCCAGACAGACAGGCACACAGACAAAGAAAATCTGTCAGATGGTCATACAGACAACCCTTCATTCATCTGCCCAATTGTCAGTTTAACTCTGTAAAAATTAGCACCACACCACCACATTGTACCCATGTACACAGTGTACTCATGGAGCTGATGCAAGAGTTCAGAAGTCGCCAAACTGTGACAATGTTTATAAATTCCAAATTGTTACTGGGGAAAAAAGTCTGAGTTGTATTGTGGACTGCAAATCTTTTGGTATTTATCATGCGCTGCCAAAGCTTAACTTAACACTGAAAGTTCTCACTTATAAACAGGGGACCAGGCTCGTACTCAGAGTCACTTTCAACTAATGGCCTCAAAAAAGTGGAAATAGAAAAGATGGAAGAGGGGGGATGGCAGGGTGGAAAAGCTGACAGAGTGCATGGTGAAGATGAGGTGAAGGACAGGGTGTAAGCGCCGGGACAATGAAACATTTTTGAATTTCAGTTTATCTGTAGCTCTCTCCCTGACCAGTGATGGATGGTGCACTGTAGAGACAAAAAGTAATGGAGGAGACACAGAACACTGTACTTTTTCACTTTTTCCCTGCCTAACTTCTCCTCTCTCCTCCTTTTCTCGTCTTTTTTTCTGCTCCTCAGCGGCGGGAACAAACCAGAGAACATCTTTGAAGTTTGCCCAATCCATCAGTGCAGCTGAGAATTACTAATCTTCAACACAGAAAGAACTTTTTAGAGTTTTTGCATACGCTCAGATAATCTCATCCTCTGATTAAATCACTTCTCATATGACCTTCTTCGCATTACCTCGCTTTCACCTTTTCTTCTCATACTCAGCTTTTACATTTCTTCAGAGAAGAAGAAAACAAAGAGTATGAGCTCATTTCTCTTGGCACACAAAATACAGGCACGTGACAACAAAATGTATTAAATGCATGAATTGTAATATGTAATAAATGTATTAAAAATAATGTTCAGTGATAAGTTTAAATATTTTCACCAAAATAGCAGTAAAGTAGGAGCAGCAAACATATGATCATAAAATCTGACCTAAATACTTTTGCCATCAATCAATAGGTTATTACGTTATTATGTCTCACAGAATAACAACTAAAATCTGCTTTGGCTGACGTCGCTGAACCGAGACAAAGGACAGAATGAATCTGGTTTATTTCTAAACAAAGTTGTTGTGGATGTAAGTATTATGCTATAACCACAGGACACAGAAAAATGCATGGGTTAAAAAATGTGGCTCAGAGATGTTCCCTGCCTCTCATTTTGGCTATAGAATTATAGTAGTGACTACTATGTCAGGTTATACCATTAGTTATGTAATGCTATATTGCTTTAAAATCCTACAGCAGCAGAGTTTTCAGTCTCAGAATAACTGCTGCCTACTGTTGTGGTTAGAAAGACCATCCTTCAAGCTGATAACTCGCATCAAACCCCTGCGTTGGCAAGTACCTGCCCTGCTGTGCTGCTGATGGATACACACAGTGTGTGTCACTGTAAGTCAGATATACAGTGGGTGACTCATATTTGGGGTTTCAGGAGTGCTGTCAAGAGAAGGCGAAGGTTGGTGACAGTGCAGGCCTACGAGAAAAGCTGACCTCCCAAGTCAGAGAGGTCTGATGAGTTGACCACACCATTATATAATGCAGTCATGTGGTAAAGTATATGTGATTTGTACTTAATGGGCTAAAACATGCAAAACTGCGTCAGAGTTCTGCACTGACAGATGCAAACAATGGCTGTAAACCCCTACAGAGCACCTGAGCAGTACAGGCAGATAAAATCAGAGAAATTTAGTTTATTAAGGATTCTATTTCATTGTTTCCTTCTTTGTCCTCTTTCTCTATGCATGGCTTACTGATTACTGGATCTCCATACTTTCAGATCCTTAAACTTTCTTTGGGTATTTAGATCTCTCCGTTCTTTTATCTTTCATTTTCTTTCTAAATCTATACCTGGTCTTTCACAAGCAAACACCCACAAGCAAAAATGTTTGGGACTATAAATGCGTCATTTGCTAATAAGCAGGCACTAATACAAGCTCACGCATACAGTAATTAAGTACTTTCTTAAATTGGAATCATACCAATTACTTTGTGAAGTTATAATTCAAAGCTTGAATGCCATATGGCTGGAGAAAAAAAATTATTTTAAGCTTGATTTAAAAGAAAATCAGATTGGATTGAGGGAGGAACAAATAAGAACTGAAACATAAAATAAGGGTGAGATAAAAAAAGATTTCTTTCAGAGAACTGTGAGTGAAACACAACACACTCGGAGCATGCAAGTACACACAAGATTTCAACACACACACACATACCCACGCTGTCTTAAAATCATTTATGTAAGCAAACTTATAAGGAAAGGGCATATGGGCCTGTGTTCTCTAAACATTTCATAAATACCACCATTGTAATTATTGGAAATCGTGTACAGTATTTACACTGAACATAAGTCTGTCTCTCTCACACAAGGATACAAAGACACACAGGCACAAAGATAAAAATCTCTGGACCAACAAATAAGGAAGACGGAATATAAAGGAGGGGGGGGATAAGAGAAGAATCCCATCTCAGTCATTTACATTCTTTTACTGTCTTTACCTCGCGGTTCAATTCAACTCGGCACAAAAGTCTACGCTCAGATGGAGTCATTCTCATCGCAAATAAAACAACATTTGGCGAAAGCAAGAGCCTGGAACAGCAAGCTGGAGGAAGCAAATATGTTCCATCACAGCAATACATCTGCACATCTGGAGGAGAGTCAAACTTTCTAATGTGTGTGTGTGAGTGTGTCCTTGGTTATAGATTAGTCTGCAAAAGTTCCTGTGAGATGAAAGTCAGTTTATCCCTGGAAACGGCTGGAACATTCCAATACATGGGATGAGTCAGCTCGTGTTTGTATTTCTAAGGCTAAATGTTGTAACACAGATTGAGAGAGCTGGTGTGTGATGATAAAAATCAGGTCTTTTCAGAACTTACCAGGCTATTTGCAGATGCACTTAACTCTTTATACTGTCGCTCTTTTTCTTCAGAAGCAACTCATACATGTTGTGCAAACTTCGTTTTTTTAGATGTCAAACTTTATGTACTGCTCACAAGCTGACATTTAGCTTTGTTATGAAAAATATACAAATTCAACACTGCTGTGCACCAATAGTGAACTGTATGTATGTAAGATATAGACCAATTTCAGATACATCATTACATGAAATGGAATAACAGCAGCTTCTATATGTCAAAATGTAAACCTTTTTTCTTCAGTTCTAATCACAATTTTCTGTCCTGCATCACTCCTGGCTCCAGGTTCATCATCTCTGGGATAAACAACCTCGCCATACGTACAGTACAGTAAGCTGGACGACTCTGAGGAAAAACACCCCTTGGTGAAATAAAGTTTAAGGCGGCATTTTTGATATCTGCTTGAGACAACTTCTCTCTTCAACTGGCTGGCATTCTGTAAGATCAAATTCAGTCTCCGTGTGAGGTCGGAGCTACAGCGTAATTGAATGTTTTCAATGCAGCACAACAGACTAGTTCGTTTTTTTTTCATCTGAATTACTCACCTCTGCAAACTTTTCCATTTTCAGTGATGCTCTAGAGTTAACATTTTAGGGCTGCAAAATAGACTTCATGATGTATGCTGCGTATCATTAAGCATTTATCGAAAACAGTGAGCATAATGACATATTAAAAACTATTGCATTTACATATTATCGTATTTTAATGGCCATAAAAGCAGGCAGAGTACTGCGTAAATACTGACTTACTGAGTGTTCAAGCTCTGTGCCCATAATGATGAAGTAGAAGTTAAGCGCGTTTTCTAAATGGGACTCTATGGGGCTTATTTGCTAAGCCGAGTGTTTTCAGTTTAGTGGAGTATTTACTAACACTGATGTTGTAAATGAGCACAGATGCAGTTAAGCGAATTTAAATGCGCTGCTGCCTGATGCTGGGCCGTTTGAGACACATCAGCAATGGAGCACAAAAGAAAGTGCAAATGTAATAAATTGGTCCAAGAAATTATTTCAGATAGAGTGCTTTCTGTATATGTATTCAGCTTATGTCAATCAGCAAGTCTTACTCAAACATCAACAAACTTACATCAAATAATCTTTTTTTCTGTTCTTCAGTGTCACAAAGTCCTCATTATATTTGCAGATTCAATGTTGTAAAACAATAAAACATTAAAGCGTCCAAAGGAGTTGTTTACTTGTTGTTGGAAAGTGTTGCCCAGCACTGATTAAGCACACACATGGACTTTTAATACTTGTTATTCTTTTATTATTATTATTATTATTATTATTATTTTATATATTTATTATTTATTGTTTTTTAACTCTTCTCATTTTTAATTTTTTTATCTGTAGTTTGTGGAAATAATCCTGTTCTAAGAATTGCCCAGTTTGACACAGTGTTGCAGGTGACAAATAAAGCCTTTGAATTGAATTTAAATGGAATGTCGTATGGGTCATGTCTGATTTTCTCCACAGGTCAAAAAACACTCGTTTGACCTAAAATCCTAATGCCTTGAATGAATTTGAAATTTTGAATATGATAAGGATAAAAGATAAGTTCTGTTCACCATATCATCATAGCCAATTAACTGAGACGTCGTTTAGATTTTATGATTTTTATTGGCATATTTCAGCGCAGCAAATTCTCTCAGTCTGACAGCTGCCTCAGGGTCTCGCTGTCAGGGGGAGCATCCTGTTCTAACATCTGACAGTGTAACATCACCTACTGTAGGCTATAATATTCTCTCATCTATATCTCCTCGACTGCCTCCGCCTCTCATATTAGTCACGGGCCGCTTTGCTTTGGGAAGACGTTTTTAGCATCTAACTTTATTCCTGTCAGAGTACAGCGCTGTTCTGATGACAGCTGTACTATTATAATATTTTTTATTTTTTATTTATTTTTTTTTGGGTTGTTTTGGGGTCTTCTAATACCACTACTGACACTGCTAAACTATTTGTCTTCTTACTTCTCACTACTTCTTTTTGTCTGCTGATTTCTGACAGCATCACTTGGAGTCTTTTTTTTACTCTTGGGAAACATTTTTGTGAGTGTAACTTGCTCACAAGCGGAGTGGAACAGGTGTCTTATATGTAGCCTTAGGTGATGAAATCTCACGAACACAAACACTCCTTTTGAACGGGTGACATTTATCGGGCTGAATGATCAAGGCAGTTTGTGGAACACTCGTACAAGCAAACCTCACGGAAAAAGAGTCCCAGTGAGCACGAGTGTCATTGGTCTCTGACAAAAATAAAAGCAAAGCTGTATCAAACCCAAGCAGTTTATTGAGATTCAACAACTTTCACTGTTTATTTTGCATTGCATTATGCACATAGCAGCTAAGGTGTCCAATGTAGCATCACAACTGTAGCTAAAAGAGTGCCATGGGGACAAGGACAAGTGTAAAGAACCTAAACTAACAATACTAATGTAAATTATGTGACGTTAATTCAGTATTTGTTGGTACTTCTATTCCAATAGACAGCTGTTAGCCTGCTGCTATCTGTCTGGGTGCTTCAGTTATTCCTGTTAGAGTACAGTAACTCGAAGGTTTTTCAACAGCACAAACTTCCAACTAGTGTGCACAAGTTAAGCATAAATTACTAATATGTGTTTACAAGTTCAAAAAAGTACTCCTGACACTTCATGGGCACTCATCCACTCACAGCAGATGTCAGGTCAGTGTTGCACCAACTCATTTACTCCCTTCATTTTTTACAGCATAGTATCTGCACGTTTATGTACAGTAATTTACGTGTTTGTGCATGCTTGTTGTACCATTGTTATAGGGTCATTCTCTAGTCCTCTAGCCTCTGCTCTATGTGTGTATGCATGTGTGTGTGTTTGCGTGTTTCATCCAAATCACTGTTCTGGGAGCTGTTCCTTTGCACTATTGCTCCAGCCTGATTTCTCTGTGCTTTGCCCGGGTGTGAATGTGTTTGTAGTTTGACTTTTTGTCAATGATGAGAGCAGGGGGATTAGAACTCATAATAGAGTAATAAAGTCTAATGGCTCTCTAGTTTAAGGTAATGTCATTTTTATGACTCTCACAAAGACAAAGACAAAGAAAGATGGTCTGAAAGAGAGATTCAACTTGACCAAACTTGAGAAAATGAGCAAGAAAATGAGGGGAAAACAATCCTCCAATTTAGATTGAATGTCTAAGTGCTTAACATAGACCATGTGGGACGGTTTCCAGGACAGGTATTTAGCTAAATCTTGAACTAAAACAAAAGTCAATGGGGATAGTCACAAGAAAGCATTAGAGAATTAACCAACGAAAAATGTGGAAGCCGCCACTTCCAACCCCACCCTCGCTTGGCACCTGTGGGCAGATCAATTGTGGTATCATTCCAATTACAATTTGCTGCTGCCTCAACTGTTGTTGCTGTTTAGTTTCACAAGTAAAGTAGATCAATTTAGGAGCTCCGCCTGAACTGAGCTTTAAGTCACATGTAATATAATAGGCTGCCGTTTGCAATTATACAAGTGATTATTAGGTAAGATTGGTTACCACACCGGGCTATTCCACCTCTTCCAAGACTCGATTTATTTAGTTACAATTTTTCCCTCTGGACTACCTGCCAGGCTCTCAGTGTCACAAGGGATAATTGTAAATAATTGCAAACTGCAGCATGGTAGAGATTGTGTGGCTCAGGTACTATCAATGGTTTTGTCAGCCTGATTGTCCATACTATAATTTTACGTTGGTCTATTCTGTACACACCTATTTCATGTCTGTCCACCCATCATAAGTGCTGCTCTAAGGCAGACAGGTAGGCATATTGATAGATTTTTTTACCTTAATGTTGGGAGATCACCAACAATATTGGGTCACCATGGTTACATCCCTTTAACTTTCTTACCTGGGTTGAGGCCCTCAAGTTGTGCTGTCCTACCCTTACCTCTCTCATTTTATATCTACTCAGTGACAATTGATAAATAAAGACCTACATTAAATGGCACTTGAGGACAGAGGAACAATTCTTTAAATGTTTTTTTTTGTATTGAAGCAAGCATTGCACCAGACATAATCTATATCTTCACAGACTGTGGTCCACAGTGGTCCTCCTGCAGACAGTACCTAAAAATTGATCCAGTCACTCCTCAGGAAAGGAGCCAGTATGAAATCCCTTTATTTGTCAGTATTTTTTTATCCTATGTCTCATTAAGTTGGCCTTTCGTTATCCCATGATCATTTAATGGTCATGGTAGCCTTTATTAAAGCATGTCTCTTGCGCATAGGAAAAATTAAATGGTATGAGCAATAGTGACTACAGGGGAAAAAACAAATATATATAAAAAAACATAACTGTCTCAAATACATTGAGAGAACGCAGGTGGAATATTCATTTTGGCTGAAAATGCAGCTTTATTATAAGACATCTATTGCATTTCATTTAACACCTACATCCATGGATTTTCTATGTAGGCACACAATATGAAGTGCAAGTCATCCTCCCAGTTTCTACATGAAATGTATGTCTCCGAATTTTCGAGTAACAATATGTGTGGTGTATGCACTGTTGCAGGATGGATTTTGGTTCCCTGTGAATCAGTGGAGTGCATCAGGTGGAGATAAAGAAAACGAAGGTGTTTTTCAAAGTAATGAATGTTGGAGGGGATTATAATGCCAGTGTGATTTCAAGGCCCCAGGGCAAGGGACAAACATCCCCATGAGCATATTTTTACCATTTCCCACTTCACCCCTGGATGAGCAATGGTCAAAGCAATGCCCCGCATTCAAAACAGCCCCAACCTCCTCCAGCGGTTCAGGGGGATTTTATTTAAGCCGTTAGAGCCAGAGGTGTAACCATTCATCGATTTAAACTGATGCACAGGGCTTAATGTCTATATATGGCTGCATTTATGTTAACAACTGAAACTGAGCCAAAACCGGGGGAAAATTGTACCTAAATTGGCAGTTGTATTGGAAAACTGAGAGAACAGGTGTATGTTGTCTGTATGTTAGCACCAAATAATTAGTTTTTCTGTCTTGTTTTCTCTAACAGTGTTCTAACATGCTCAGTTAGGGTCCATCTCCCTCTTGTTCAACATAACAAACTTTTTCAAGCTCCATCGTCCATTGTGACTATGTTGACAGAGCGATGTGTCATACATGTTTAATTTAACTTTCATCAAACAGCTATAAATTACTGTACAAGTATAGACCCATTTTGTAGTTGAAAATCTCTAAAACCTGCCAAGCAGCAGATTATAAAACACTCCATAACTTCACAGCAGAAGAGAGTATCTGCTTCCTCTCTGTCTACAACCATCAGAAGTGCCAACACCAAAAACATAATATGGTTTTCCACTGTCCATAACAAATTAAGAGCAGTGGACTATGCAGGTCGGAAGACATTAAAGAAAGTCAGCTCAGATCTATCATTCGCCAATGGCTCCTTTACACTGTGCGATTTTGGGCTGTTCCAGATGAAAGTTGACCATCATGAAAGAAACTTTTTTTGGTCGTCAATCAAAAATGGTGGTAAAAACATATTTACCCCAAATGCCCTCTTTTCCCTGGAAACAACTAGCTTTGATGCATAGAAGTGTCAGTGCTATGGCCAAAGCTTATTCCAAGACTTCATTAGACCCATCTCGCACAGTGTGACATGCAGTGAAGTTGGAAGATTGTTGTCATTGCACATGGCAACCTAAGAGAGAACAGCAAAAATTGAACAGATAAGCCGTAACATTAACCCTAACCCCAAACACTCAGGTTTCACAATGCCTGTTATCAATTAAAACACCATTAATAAAATGTATTAATTATGTATACATTTTGCTAATAGAATTCTTGTGTTATGTAAACTGTTTGCAGTTTACTGGCAGTAAAGAGGTTGCTGATTGGCTCCTTTTTAAATTTAAATAGGAAGGAAATATAATGAAGCATGAAAGGATAGGAGCCAAGAGCCATGGCTTAGATGGAGTCATGAATAAAGGATAGTTGATTGATATTTTCCTAAGCCTCATTAGGCCATAGTACTTGCTGAGTGTGATGTCTGTTACAGTACATTACACAAAGATGAATGACAAACAATCTCAGCTTGTATACACCTGCATTAAAGTAACAACTCTAACACTTGCCAGGAAAGAGTTTTTGGCTGGTCTGGGCTTGTCTGTGTGTAGTAAGTAGTTGCGTTTCTTCAATTTGATTGATTTTTCTTTTCCTATTGTGTGATATTATTTCATGCCATGACTTGACTTTCAATTATCTTGCTGCAAAGTTATTGTAATGTGACACTTTCTCTCCTCCATTACTTATCCAGCAACCCACTTTACTCTGTCCATTTCTAATCTGCTTCCATCTCATCACGGCTGATAATAGTAATATATTGAGGATAAATGTGTGTAGATTCATTATTATCAACACAGTAACACAAGATCAATACATTATCACAGTTACATAATGAGTTTCCTAGGACTTATTAATACCATCGATTGGTTATGGAGAGATATATACTGTATGACAGAAAATTTCTAATGAGTTAAAGTATTCATTGCCTTAATTAATGTCCTCAATGTGTTTATTACCCCAATTAATTAAGTCCGTTAGCTTTATTAATGACCCAATTAACTTGACTATTAATAGCTTAAGAAGACTACATGATAGAAACTTTATAGTTACACCTAGAGTAAGCTTATTCATATAAAGCATCAGTCTGATTAGATGTTGGAGAGTTACAATTACCCATGTGTCGGTTGAAGTGTGTTGACAAATATTTGTCAAGCAATGCATTAAGTGGATGGATTATTGGACATTTTAGTGTAGCTAGTTGTTTTAAATATATCACATTGATTATGATGCGATATTATTTTAAGTGCCTCTTCAATGAAGATGTGCAATAAGTAATAACACGAGTGTGTACACTGCTCCCGTCTCTCCCAAATTCTTACAACATAGAAGGTAAGAAATTCAGGTACAATGCCATTCTGTGTAGGGCTGCTGTTAAAGCAGTAATGAAACTAATCAATGCCTAACTGAAGATAAGGTAGAGGGAACACTACAGACTGAGGTATATGTCAGGGCTGTGGTGTGTCCTGGAGAAAGATCTTTGATGGATGCAACCAGAGCTGCACTGTTTAGTGGTTAGATAGCTGGGGATTTTCTCCAGTAGGTCTAAAGAAATAGTACCTTGGAAAATATTGATATTTGATACTTTAAGGGCTAGCTGGTATCCGTTGCCTCTCCTTTCTTTAAAGTAAGTTTCCTAACAGCACTTGTGTAGTTGTCTTTGTCAATAAAAACCAGCCATGGAGGCTCTGCACTTGCAATGTTTAGCAAGCTAATACCCTGACAAGACCTGAGAACAATACAATTGGCAAGAGCTGTAAGAGAACAGCACTCTAAGCGATAGGTCGGGAAGCTGAGGGCATGGTTCAAGAGTTCATCTTGCTAATGCAAGCATAATAAGCTGAAGTCTTGCCCCAAGTACGGGTTAGATTTTGTTTCGCCTGGCTTTTCGCTGTCAGTGTATTTTGCTGCAGACTTTCCCTTCCCAATGTGGCACTCATCTGAACAGTTAAGTAAGATACATATCTGTCTCTACTACCAACTGTCAAATAAAGATGATTTTCATCAGCCACCTGCTGGCTTTATTCCACGACCACCAGCGATTAATGAAGAGGCTTCACATCGATGGAGTCTAACCATCAAAGTCCTCCTCTGTTGCTAACCTCAATAAATATTGTTGATCTCTCCTCATTGAACTGCTTTTCACCAAATAAAACCACAAGGTAAAAAGTGAAAGATCTTAATGTCTGACTTGTGGCTTCTGGAGCGTAGAAGATTCACCATAATTTCATTGTGGTAAATTAGACGAATAAACAGAGTCTGCCATCAAGGCCTTCCCCTTGATGGCAGCCACAATTTGTTAGGCTTACAAGATGGGTCTACTTCTAAAAATGTGTAGTGTTGTTGTTCAACAACCAACACAATTCTCAACACAATAAACGTTAATATCTCAACAGCATCCTTTCTGTGGTCTCGTTTGTATACCCCAAAGTAAATGAGGTTTACTGCTGCAGTTTGTCATATACATGATTTTTCACTGTGCTTGTTTTATGCTCACATATCTTTATATAATCATGTGTGCAGTGTTACAGTATGTGTCATGTTTTTACAAGTATGTACCTACGTACAAATTTGCATGCGTGTGGGTGTGTATGGTTTAATGGGCAAAGCAAAATATTTCCCAGTAAGATTAGAGAGAGAGAATCACCTTATTGGCTGATTAATAATGTAGAAAATGGAGAGCGGTGGCTGTACATTAAACATTTAGTCTATACACACACCACACATACATCCATGTACACACAGCACATTAAACATTTAGTCTCAACCGAGCGCTTTGCCATCAGAGACTCCATGTTCCTCCATTTGGCCACAAAATTAATTTAAAGTTATGAAAATACACATGCAGATGAAAAGCAACATGGAGCAAACCTAATAGACTCATTCATTGGATACATCGAGGGTATATAAATGTGAAGTCAATTTTACCGTGATGCTAATGTTTGTCAAAAAGTATCAAGCAAGGCAGTGTACATGCTCTGACTGTAAGTGAAACAGAACTTCTCTGCTTTATGTCTTGGAGATAATTTATAACATGGTTTGCTGAATTTGCTGATATTATTCACACAAGGGAAACAGAAGGAATGTCTCCTAATGGGCCCTGACCGAATGGTGATTGAGATTCAATATGTATTATAGGCACTATTAAAGGTGTAGTCCATGATTCTGGAGAAAGCTTGTTGATATTTGAACTCAACAGCCAAACAAATACACCCCTCTCTTCAGCGCTCTTTCAGACTCGCATGAGTAAGGCACAGCATTAGTGTGTCCCGTGTAGAAGCACAAGTTGTGACATATTATACCGAAGTGTTTAGTGGAAACACGGCTAAAGTGTCAGTATTTGATGACCTGGGTTGGTGGCTCTACCAGAGCCACTCTGTTTGTTTCCCATTTACAGAGCCAGGGCTGTGTACGAACACCGGACTTCTTTTTCAGCGCACACCCAGAACAGAAAGCTAGCGGACCGTGAGGAGATAGTTTGACATGAAGTATATTGTAGACTACACCTTTAAGGACTGGTTCTGGCATTAAACATGGCTTGACTGGAGAAAAAGAAAACGCTGGTATTTTGAGTGAGCGAGTGGATGAATTGCCATAGAGCCTTCTTTGATGCTGCCACTGGGGGATGCCAACGTTGGAAAATTTTAAATTCGTCACATAGTGGCTTTAAAAGGATGAAGTTGGTGATTGTTATTGTCAGTGAAATCCATGAAAAAACAAAAAACAATGTGTTAGTCCATCTCACGATACTTACCGATCTCTGCAGCTTCTCTGTGACACCCATCCATTCCTTCTGAGGATCTTTTTATTTGTTGGGGACTATTTCAGCTAAAGAATGTGTTGTACTGGTAGTAGAGTATTTTACGGCAGCAGCACGGTGTATGTGGGATTGAGTCAAGATAAACTACAGTTCCCATGTTTGTCCTAATGAAGAAACAGGTTAAGCAGTATAACAATATGGCTCATTGATCTGTTCATTGTAGAGCTATGGCGCTTTGGCTACTCAGGCCATACCTGTTAGTAGGATCAATTCATTGTTCGTTTCGGTCTTTCAGTGTGGTTTGTTGACAATAAGAAAAATATAAAATATCACCAGATTTATCCTTTAATAAAAAAGGATATTACTTTGCACATTTAGTCAAAAGAAGCAAACCCTGAGATTCATAAAAACCATTTATTGGCACACACAGCGAGGTGCAGATCAGTGTGAGTTTTGAATACATGGTATCTGTGGTGATATCGATCACATGAAAAAGATCAATGTGTCATGTAAATAAGGAAACCGGAAACAGCCTTAGGCACCACCCTGATGAAGGCAAGATAGCTGAAAACATTTGGTGAATAAAACATGGTTGCTGGAGAACAGTTCCACAATGTGTTTTAACTTTAATGGACCAGGAGCAATTTGTAACATGATGGGTGGACCAGTTCAAATGTTAAATTAAACCCTGAAGCCTGAGCCTGTCCACTCACTGACATATCTGCCCCAAAGAAATAAACCATTAAATTCAGCTTGTCCACACTGAAAGTCCAGAGGGCTTCGTATGGAACTGTATCAGAGAGTAAGAGAACTAATAAATGTGTTTGTGAGTCACTCTCTTAGATCAGTTTTCCATCTAAATGGATAGAACCCATGCCTTGCCCCAAAAGAGTCTTTCCATGAGATGGGATCCAGTTCTATAAATATCCACAGGACATTTCTCATTTTTATTTTTTATTTTTTTAAGATAAGCCAGCACAAAATAGTTTCCATAATTATCTATTATCTCACATTCATTGTCATCGCCTGACCACTTGGTGCCGCCCTGGCTGCAATACCTGTTAACACCCCCACTTTGTTTCCTATTCCCTCACTCCCTTTTGTGCTCCTGTGATGTTATTTCTCCAGGTAATTTCATTCCTTCATTCCAAAACAATTCTCATTTGTATTTAGAGACTCTTCCCAATAGTTATTTGTATTGATGAAGTATACCTGACCTGCACTTTAAACAGGCCTACATCAAGCTTTTCATGTATGTGCGAGCACACACACACAACCACTGAAGTACGAAGTACGCTGTGCTGTACTCCCCTAGGCCACGGGAGGGAGAGCAATATTTCTTTCTCCCCTTCACTCACACGATCCCTCTCCCTCCCTCGTTATTATTGATGCTGAAACACCCCTCAGCAGGGTTGTTCACTGGTCACTGCAGCAGAGGAGTGGACTGAAAAGAGGAAAGGAGAGACCCTGGTTGGTAAGGAGGGAAAAAGAGAGAATAAGATGGAGAGTACCTGTTATTACAAGCTTAGCTGCTTTCAAACTGTTTAACACACACACACACACACACACACACACACACACACACACACAAGCAGCACACTGCCTCCCAGAGTGAGAATGGCTCAGTTATTCCCTCACACTGCTTTGCCTCTTCTTTCTTCTGCACTTTTCAATTCCCTCCGTCCCCTTCCTCAGTTCTCTACGTCTGCATGCCCTCCTTTTTCTCACCTCTCTGTCTTACATGCTCTACCACTCACCTCTCTCCTTTGGTGCTTCTTTCCCTCTTCTCTCCCCTTCTAGTCTATCTACTTCTCTGGCTACATGCACTACAGTTTCCCCAAGCCTCTCTCCACCATCCTTCTTTCCCACCAGTCCCAATTTCCCAGTCC
>NTHP01000064.1:1178578-1194672 GCA_003416845.1 Oplegnathus fasciatus
CCACACTCACCCACTTGTCGAGAATATGGTGAAGGATGACTCATCTGACCGTATCACTTTTTTCCAAATCTCTGTAGACCAGTGCCTATGGTTTTTGTGCATTCATCTTTGTAATGAGGGGTTTATGCATTACAACCCTACTATAATATCCCTCTCTATGTAACTGTCGACGGACTGTTCTTGCTGACAGTCTGATCACGTCCTGCACTGACATTCTCAGTCACCTGAGGAAGACTTGCTCTTCTGTTTTTCCTTACATATCTCACTGATGCACGAGCATCACACTCATCAATTGTGTACTGACAACCACAATTTTCAACCCCATTTACTGATGTCTTCCCCATAAATCTAAATGCAGATGTCACTTTAGTCACTGTTCCTATTGAAACACGAGCCAGTTGAGCAGTCTTTGTGACTGAAGCTCCTGCCATCCGTGCCCCAACAATGAACCCTCTCTCAAAGTCACTTAGATCTTTTCCTCCCGCCATCTTGATACAAAATATTTATATAAATTTGTATATATGCCACAGAGCATGATTGGACGTTAATTGCTTAATTGTACCACGCAGTGCACCTGTGTGGAAGCATCTGCATCTCTTTCTCCACTCATTTATTCAGGTTTTTCCTTAAAGTTGTCACCTGTCTATACATTTAGTGCTAAAATGCTTTGTGAATTACTCTTAGAGCAAAAACTTTGGAGTTAATGAAAAAAAAAAGATCTTAAGCCTTAAATGATTTTAGTCCCATTGTTAAGTATATGGCCTAAGACGATCTTAGGCATAAGATCCTTTTGTGATAAAGGGTCCTCATTTGTCCAGCTCATGTATTCACACCAATGACATTCATGTGGAGAAATAGTTTTCTTTGACTTCCAGGCTTTTGTTACGTGTTTTTAAACAGGAATACGGATTAAGAAGTAATCAAACCCCTGACCTTGTAGAATTGTTAGGCATAGCACCACCGAAGATTGAATCATGGGAGTATTGCTCTGCAACAAATTACTCATACAGTAACTCAACAATCTAAGAGCACTGGAGAGAAAAAGAAAATCTGGTTGGGACTTGTTTCCTGACCTTTAAAAGCAATGCAGACAGAAAATAAAAGAGGGCTCAGCATCAGTAATTCCCTTAGACAAAGCCATGGGATAACATGCTAATGCATACCAATATATTACTGGCCATTTTGCCATCTAATCTCAGATATATTGCTTTGAACCTAAAACTCACTTGAGAGATAAACATCAAATCTGCAGGTATGCTTCATGTTTCTTAATGCAGATGAACAAGTTCAAGAGAGGGAGGAAAGGAGGCATTAAGGGGATGGGAGGAAATACAAGGGAACAAGAGGGAAACTGCAAAGATGAGCACACAAATAGTTGCAAAGACAGTGGTGGGAAGAAAAGAAACTTGAAAAAATCCAGTCTTTTGTATTTCCTCTCTATGCTGGCTTTCAATCTCAATCATTATTGTGTCATATGTTCTAAAATTCAGCCCCGCTCAGCTGTTGTTTGCACTCAAGTAACTGAAAAAGTAATGTCAGCCTTGATTTATATTTTCTTTATTATGCTCTGTTTTATATTCCCCCAAAAGCAGAGATAAGTTAAACACATAAAATACATGATAGGAAGGTACACAGGCAAAAGGCAAGAGAACAAAAGCAGCTCAGGCGACCTGACAACGACTGACACTCTAATTAGTAAAGTGACGCAGCTGGTGAGGCATGCAGCAGGTCTGATGAGGGGACGAGCTACATGTGTGCAGGGCGGGGGAACATACTAACGTTGTGTCCAAAATCGTTATTAGCTACTCACTGTATAGACAATCAAAACAGTATAGTACGTGACTAAATGTCAGACTGCAAAAAAAAAAATGAATAAAGAAATTTTAGCACTACTCAGGTCAGTTCTTTCATCTGACAGTTGTATAAATTCAAAGGGACACTCCACAGATTTTACATTTCAAAGCCAGTTAAATTATCACACTGAGTTCTACACAGCCTGTCCTCAACCACAGATTGAATGCACTGCATTGTGGGACAATTTGAGTCCACTATACAGGGTTAGATAATGATTTTCACTGGACATTCATGCAACACTGAAAATATAGCCAACACTATATAGCTGACCATGTAGTGAAGATTTTATACACAGTATAAGGGTTTTTGGAAGTGTGAAGACCGGCTTGGTCTGAAAAACACACACGTCAGAGCTAAACTGTCAGTTTATCATAACATGTCCAATCCCAAGGTCCGCCCTCATAGACTCACTTTGATACAAGCCAAAGGATGTACCTCTGCTACATTGGCAAGTGCTTGAGGGCTCCCTCGTGGACTTTTTCAGCCCTTTGTGAACACTTTCCAGAAGTCCAGAATCCTGCAGACTCTGCTTGAGGGAATAACCCACAAATTCATGCACTGCAAATTTAAGAGGGGATGGCATAACTGTGTAAGTGTAAAAAAGGGGGGAAAGTTGTTTGGCCTGGCTACAAGAAATGCTTTCATCTGATTTGATCTGACAACATAACTGTTTTTGCATCATAGCAAGAAACTTGTGTTCTTTTTAATATGTTTGACTTCATTGTTCATGTATGTGGGGTACAACACTGAAATAAACTCAAACTGAGCCACTGTTCCTTGAACTTCATGATAGAGCTGCTGTCCTTTTGTCATCTGGGATTATGCAGATATACAGAGTACAACACACATTAAATCTGGAACATGAGTTCCTCAGTATCAGTAATTTTTACTCTTTTGCATTCTTAGAAGTACAGTTTTCCTGATGCATCAAAATGTAATGACCACTACACCAACATTTGGCTTGGGTCAAAAGGAAAATAAAATCTTTGTTCTGTGTCTTAACACCTTTTCTAAAGTTTTTTCTGTAATTTAGGTTTACTAATAGTGTATATCTCCATGTCTCTCTAATGCTGTATGTTTCCTCTGTAATTTGAATAGAGTCATATCTGGCCTCTGGGATGCCGCCAGAGATTCTGGATATAATATAATATTGGGCCAAAAAAGATACTGTAAAATAACAGAAAATAACTAACTCATAAAAATACAGGAATTTACCATAATTAAAATACAGTTTGTAGCTTTAATATTACATGAGATCTTGTGTATTTTTTGGCTTTTTCATGGATTTTTAGGGATATTTACACCTGTAAAATCAAAGAAATTCAGGCTTAAAATTGCAGAAGAGTGCTGTTATTAGTTGGGTTTTATTATATAATTTTATGTAAAAAACTGCCTCACTACTGCTGGAGGACGAGTCCACGAGAGAGCGCTGGGGAGAGGAGCGCAGCACATCATTGTCGTCGCTAACCGTGTCCAACTACCTCATGTCTCATTCACATGTTTGAAAACACCTAACATTATCAGAATGAACGGAACCAACCAACATGGCTGTTGTTAGTACTCACAGCGTCACTTTTCAGGCTCTTTAGTTCTCGCCATCATTGAATCGCCATCATTCACTAGCTTTAGCCGCCTAGCCTTGTGGAAGACTCCGGTCATGCGCAATGAGTGCAGGGGCAGAGTGCGCTCAGGTAGACAGGTACGTAGGTAGACATGCAGGTAGCCCGTCCAATCATTTCATTCAGTCCAAATGAAATAATTGGACAGGCTTATTACAGTTTGGATAGTTTGGATTTTTTTTTTTTTTTGTCAGAGCATTTGATTTATTGATTGCTGTCGGGATGTAAAGAGAATTTCAACAAATATATCAAAAAGTGCTTTTAAAATACACTGCCTACCCTAGCTTTAATAGATCTTTAATGTTACAAAAGTATGCCTATTAAAACAATGGACTTGCCTTAAAAAAATGTCCAAACACCATTATTAAAATAATAATTATAATTACAATTACAACAATATACTGTTAATTTTATATCACATTAAGTATAAATTAAATGTTTGTCATTTCATATAAAATCATGTGTATTCAATGGATATCGACTTTTTAAAAAGAGGTTCTACACCTATTAAAATACTAGCTTTACTTTTTAAAAAATGTCATAACACTGCTGTAATAGAGATAACCACATTTATATTTACAATATCCTAATGTTAATTTGAGATCATATGGAGGAACAACATGTGGGGTTTGTATGTATTTTTACATAAAATACATACAAACCTATAACCTATAACAAATTGGATTTATCTTTAAAATACAACCAAACACTTTTGTAACACAGATAATTAGGTTTATAATTACATAAATCTACTGTTAATGTAAGACCACGTCAAGTATAAATTCTTAAATTAAATGTAATTGTAAAATATCATGGGTATTAAATGGGCATCCACCTGTGAAAAGCAGCACTTCCTTTAAAAAAAGATGTCAAAACACTGCTAAAATAAAGACAATAAAATTACTCTTAGTAAAAAGTCATTCAGTTTAGTCAAATTCAGTTTATATGTAAATACACACACACACACAAACACACACACACACACACACACAAATATACCATTTGAAATTGTCACTTGTTTAAAACAACCCACTTTCACCCAAAGGCGTACAAATAACATGGGTTTTACAATGTGAAAATATGTGCAATGTGTGCCATCCAATTTTGCATGCATTTCATGTGCCTATTTGCATACTAATACTATAATTTTGTATACGGCATACTATATTATAGTAATACTGTATATACTGTATAATATCTGAGGAACTACTTTATGTAATTCGATGCCATTGTCATTCTGACTATTTGGTTGAAAGTAGCCTACTGCAATGCATTAGTGAATCTAGTCAGGGAAAATCTCACTTGGGGTTAAAATTAAAAGTGCTACCTTAAATACATTATTATTATTATTGTTACTGTTATTATGTGATGATAATCAGTTATTTATTTTGAATGATCTCTGCTCTGGGAGAAGTAGAGGAGGGTTTAACCTTTACCCAAAGACTGGCATTTTCCATCATCAGCTCCATGCATTGCTCTGGGTAAAACTAACTACTATCAATGAACTGCTGCTCACCTTCTTCTCCTTCATCTGAGAGTTGGGAAGGACGAGGGAGGACTGATGGTGGGTTCGCTGGAGCTGCATCTGCATGACGCGGGTAGAACTTAGTATTGATTAAAAGTATTGATTCAATTTTGGCTAAATAAACAAAATATAATGACTGTAAGAATGTTGTAGGTGGATAATGTTGATCTGCTGAGTGTATTTAAGTGGAACCGAATCACCAGAGTGATATTATAACCCCTAACCCAAAATGCTAACGTGGCTGTGCAGGTTTTCATGGGCACTACATGGGCACTTGCCTTTCTTCTTGCCTTTCTTGGAGAAAAATAGGGTAACAAATTGTCGCCCTTAGTTCGCCCTTTCAGCCTTTTTCTGCCTGTCTTTCCATTTCTTTCACCTTGATTTTGGTTTTAAGTTTGACTTTCTGTACAGACAGTGCCGAGCCACTCTACAAACAGACTGTCAGCGAGTTTCCACCGTTTCTGACTTGTGAGTACAGCTAGGTAGGACTGAACCATTCAATGTTTGTACTGAGGGGTGTGATATGGCAGGCTGGATGATTTTAGCAAAAAAGGATTGGACAAACACACAATTTTATTTCTGAAAGAGGATAAAATATTATATGAAGCGCCCTAAATAATTTCCTCAGATGATTAATGGTCTATGTTCATGTAGTATTTCTTTATGGCATAGTTTTACTCAGAGTGTATTCCAATCTTGAAAAAACATCCACTCCATTAAACTGGCTACTGATAAACTGCAATTAAATTGTAGTCACATTTCAAGGTCATTCAGTGGATGCTCAACTTAATTTAATGGGTTACTTCACAGAGTTTCTGGACTTACTTGATCACTTTTCATCTTGAATTAAACTGTACACAGCAGAAAAGAGAAACAAAATGACATTAACATTATGAGCTACCATGTGCAGATAAGTAATAAAATCCACCAAATTTAATCCACTTCAAATACAGGCTGTAACATCACAACAAGTTAAAGGGAGTTGAATCGTAAAGAAGAGCTGTGTACTGTAAGAAAAAAAATGACATAGCTTGCAAATATAAATCATTATTATTATTATTTCACATTAAAGTATTATACTACAGTCTCAATATAAAGCCAATGCATCAAATCTCTGCCCTGCTGTAGACGAGTGTACACGCACACACACACACACACATGCACATATCATAGCCCTTATTCAACCCCTGCTGCTGTCCCCCCTGCACCAGCAGTCTGTGACTGTGTTTATATATTGATTAATATGGCTCCTACTGTAATATACCCCAGGGCATAACACAGCAGGCTGCTCTTTGGTCAAATTCTGCTCTGTGTGAGTCTTTTATGTGCATGTGCATGTGTGTCTGTGTCTGTGTTTTTATATTTACACTGATTAATAGGTCTGCTGCTGTAATATACCCTAGGCACACACCGAACACTTATCACCAATGAAAAAACTGCCCTGTGTGTGCGCGTGTGTTGAGTGTGTGTTTGTGTGTGCCCGTGTGTTTGTATTTATGTGTGTATTCATGCTGAAACACTTTAGGGGTCAAAGCGGCCGTGTACTCATTAACCAAACACAATGTTGAGGCAGCAGTATCACAGGGGTTCCAGCAGGTCTTCAACACTATTATGGGATTAGAGGAAACACCTACTTGGTTCATGTTACCATATTTTACAGCCACAATGAAATGGAGGAAATTGATAATATATATCACTTTGAGTCCTTCTGTCACACTCAGACGGGGGCACTACAATTTTGAAAGGAGAAGAAAAAAATTCTATTAAGGATTTTTCTTTGCTCCGCTCTGTTGTTTAACATTCCTCATACCTAAACCATGAAAAAGCTTGTTTGTCAGTGCCTTCCAGAATGAGGTAAGGTTTGGCTACATTAAGTAAATACAACAATCTGTTTCAAGGTTAACATGAACCTTTTTTTTTCCTTTGGCATTTAAGTTTTTATTGTTCTGTTTTTTTAAAGAAAGGGTTGGTACATGGCAGCAAGAAAACCCTACATCATTTCAAGGTTATGGGAGTGAACACTATTAAAGGAAATGGTGTAGGAAATAAAAGATACTTTAAATCAATAAAAATAAGGAGCACGTACAGTAATGAGAGACCAAGTCCAAAATAAAATGGAAAGAAAACATGTCACAGTCACAGAAGATGTTTGGTTATACTTAAAATCTTAACAAGCACTCCATCGATCTTTATGTACTGTAGATCCAAAGTCTTCCGAACTACCTCTTAAAGTCATAATCTCGAAGATTTTCATTTTGTTATCTTTTGCAGCACCTGTGGTGATAATCGGTAATTGCAGGTGGTTTTTTTGGACCTCACTTCCAAAGTTTCATTGTCGGTAATCATTGATCTTTTCTTTGTTTGTTCAGCCATAGTAACCGTTTACTCACAACACTAGCAGAGACCAGAAAAAACAGTATGCAAGTCTGTTGTGTTAAAAGCCGAACTGTGCGCTGCTGATTTTTCCGGGAAAGTCGCCACCAACGCTCGGGTCGTAATTCAAGGGCTTTCATCTGTGGGCCATAGGCTCAGTCACCATTGTGTTGCATTATCTGGCGATAGATAGTGACTTAACAGACATTTATTCAAATGAAAATCTTTGAGATTATAACTTTAATCCACTAAGCATGGACTCAGGATGCAATTTTTAGTATTGCATTTACAATGCACTGCTTCAATTCTGCACTTCCAGCACAAATGATCCTTCATCAGCTTCATTCTATGGAGTCTTACTGTAACATAATAACATGTATGTAATATCTTATATTGTGTAACTTCCCATTTTGCTTCCTTTACAAATTTTCCACATTCTGCCAAGATATTTAACCATTCCCCCTGTTCAAATTCTCTTCTCAGATCTCTCTGCCATAACAGTGGCAAATCCAAATAATCCACAAAGTGGTTTTCAGCAACCCCACTGAACCTAGAAAACGTTCTTTACCCTTGAGATGGGACAGTTGAATTAAATCTCCATAGGACATAAACACACCATCTTTATACAGATCTCCGATAGTGTGTATGCCGTGAGGATGCCGCTGCTTCCACTATAACAGAAACCATCATCGACTGTTGGTAGAAGGCAGGACACAAACATTTGTGTCCAGTGTCAAAGTTACACACATTGTACATCTAACCGGCCACCCCGACCGATGCTACTCTGCCTTTGCTCCTGACATAACACAGTTATTTTGTCTGGAAATCATAAACATTGGTTATTTCCAGTGTTTGAACAAATGTTTTTTTTTCAGGTGAAGACAATCTTTGGATGAGTTGAAGAGACTGAATATGTAGCAATATGTTTGGAAATGGAGTCATATTCATGAAAAAAGTGTTCTTTGTTTTTTGTTCACCCGTTGCCAATTAAGTTTGCTGTTTTTTTCTGAACAGTGTTCAGTTTCCTGCCCTGGTTACAACATTTGTTTAATTGTTATTGATTCGTCTCAAAGGCAACTACACAATTTGTATACGGTTACCTTATTTGGCGTGATGCAACAGACTACATATGCATAATTAATATGGTAACTGTTTAGAATACAAACTCATGTCTAAATAGCACCACTGCTGCTAGTTCTGCTAACTGTAAGTCATTACACAACAAGCCACATTCAACCCACAAGGACAAAAAAACATAAAAATTTAATATCCTTACTGTTGTCCTCAGATATACAGCAAATTTCACAATCTTCACACCAAAGCTCATCCTTGTAATGTGTATATCCATGTCTCTCTCTTGCATATTCCTCCCTTCTTCATACATAAATGATTAAACTGAGTTAGAGCATTTCCCCCGAACATAATTCAGTCATCTGAATGTTTTATTGCTTCGACTATCCTTCATTCCTGTATGATTTGGATTTGCTGAAACCCCGCCGAACCTTGCTTTTCCGTTCTATTTGGGGCAGGCTGTATTAATTGTTGAGACAGATCGAGAGGAGACGGGCGATGTGTGAAGGAGAAAGGGAGGGAAAGAAAGAGAGAGAGAGATGGCAGAGTGATAGAGCAGACAGGGAGAAAGAGAGAGGACGCTCAATACTGTTTGGTCAGCGGTTTGATCAGAATGATGTGTTTTCAGCCAAGTAGTTCAGCTGATAATTGTCAGACGTCCAGGTGGAAGCAGATGGTGTGATTCAGCCAGGACGAAAAGGTCGGGATGTGACATGGCACAGGCATCTCCTCAGTCCTCTTAGTCAAAGTTCTAAAATATGTTGCTTATTAGTTTAGTCGCTCTCTGCACTCCTTTTCTTTACCTTGGTTATATCTTCATCAGAATTTCCTATATTTCCCAAAACCGTTATATCTTCAAAATGTCAACTCATTGCAGCCATTATAACATCCTCCATTGAAGTGTCAAAGACTTAATTACATTCTAAATGAAGGGCGCAGAGACAGTATGACTTGCATATAAAAAAGGAGCGTTAAGTGAGTTTAATTACTTTTTTGATTGTAGTCCAAAAGACCCATCACCCTGTTAGCCAGTGCAGTGACTTACTAACCCTGTCTCCTACAAATTACATTTATATAGAACTAAATACATTGTGGAGAAAATGCTGTGTGAATTCACTGGTAATGCTGTGTTCCAATGCAGGAAGGGTTATGTTCTAATACCCCAAAAAATTTGTACAAAGGACATGACTTTCACCCTGGAGACCGGGGTTCGTGTTCTGTCTTCTAACAGTTGGTTTTCTTTCAGCTGTGATGGTAGTCTTTCATAACACTAACCATGAGCACAACCTTTATCAATGCTTTTTTCCAGGGATAGTTAGTTCCACTGTGCTAGAGTCTTGTAAAATACTAAGATAATGTTGTAGGTGTACATGGTGTAAATACAACAGAGCAAAATCACAAGTTACTTTATGAATATTTCAATAGGCCTGTCCAGCCCCTGCTTACAACGACTTACATATCAACATTTTTGAAATAATATGGTCCGACATGTTGTTGTAAAACTCAATGTCCGACGTGTTGTTGTAAACCTCAACATCAGTGTCCTTCAAAGTGATCTCAACCTGTGCTTGCAGTATTAAAGCATCATCTCAATTATCTGTTTAAATGTCCTAGGATACTATTTCATTGCGTCCGTGGAGAGGATTTCACAAGGTTGGTCGTTTTTAGCTCGCTCATCCTTGCTGTTACCTCTCTTGAATTTCTTGAATTTTCAATTTGCTGTGGTCAGTACTTACATTTTTCTGTCATCACATCTTTTGAAGTTGTAAAAAATCAGAACACGATTCCTAACAAATATCCCCGTAATTCAGCGCTGCCTGAGAAAAAGAGTTATTTTCTCTGATCAAAGAAAGAATTGTGGCTCACTGAATCTGACATGTTCTCAGTGTCTCCTCTCTAAATTCGATTCATTTCTTTAATGGCTTCACCTTGTCATACTGACTCTTCATTTTGAACAGACTTTGATTTTAAAGCTGCACTAATCAATATTTTCATACTAACAAGGGATAAAACGAGTATGTGTAATGTAAAAGGTGTCACTCATAGTGATGAACCCGCAGATAATTATCCACTGACTCTGTAGTTCCACTCAGCTCGAGAGTGTAATATCGTCTTATCAGCTCATTGTTTCAGTTTTACGGCTCGCAACATTACTGTTTTGGTTCAGTCTCATTATTGTCATCAGCGTTGTTTGCAGCTGCAGCAGGAAGCTGTTTTCAGCTGTCTGGTACTGTGCAGGTAACATACAGTGGCAGACAAAGTTAGCGTCTAGCTGGTGGACATAATGGAGCATTTAGCAGCTAAAGAGCCAGATGTTTCTCTCAGGAGTTCGTGGAGACCAAAATAGAGCTAAAAGGAGAGCCAATATTGGACTCAAAATCAGAAAAATGACTCTCTCAGATGTGCTAATAGGCAACTCTTTGCTTGCAACTGCCATACATTAAAAACTCAGTGATAATATGTCAGTGTTGTTTTACAGCTTGATGCACTGTCCCCAAGTGGCCAGAAAAATCAATGAATGCATGTTTAAAGAAAAACTCCTAACACTTCTCTCTAAGTAATCAGGACTCACAATGCACTACCTTGCCTCACAAATTGAATGCATGACCCAAGAACCTGTGTCAGAGAGAGACAGAGAAAATTAAGCCCACACACTGGAATATGTTTTTGACCATCATACACTATTGACCTTAAATGACATAATAACCTAAAGTGATTCTTTGGCATAAAAAATATCCTTCGTCTTCTAAAGACTTTTTTCTTGTCCCATATTGCTGAATACTGTTTGTGGAATTAAATGCGTAATTCCACCGATCAGAGATCTGCAGCAGTGAAGCATTCTGATCCCTTCTGACCTCGGCTCACATCACTAAAATCTGTCTCCTTCACTCTCTCGCCCTCTCATCCATCCATCAGCTTCAATAATTAGGGCTGTCTCTTGCTTCTTAAAAACATGAATCCCTTTCTCACTGCTTCCAAACACTTCCTCTCTGTGCTTCTATAATGCCAGAGATGCTGTAAAAATGATTCTGTGCTAATATCTGGTGTGGTTGTCAAAGTCATTTCATTAAATTTCTTAAACCCAACGCTTCTTTTCAAGTCTTATCAGATCAACCCTCGCCCTTTCAGCAATCCCTCTGTCTCAGTTAAGGATAAAAAAAAAATAATACTTCAAAAAGTTGGACTGCCTGCAGAAATCAAAGTTGTATGTAAAGAGAAAACATAACCCTAATGTTTTTTTTAGGGTTACATAACCTTTTTTTTCATTATGTCAATCATTAATGGAAAAGCAGTCAATCATTTACTGTTTGTAGAAACAGTGTTCATGATGGTCAGTTGGCTGAGTTCCTGGCTCCTGTCTTTTTATGCTTCTGTCAATCAAGTTGGGTTTAAACAGATATTTTTAGTTTACTCACCAGTGTGTGCTGAAGCCTCTTGCCGTCTGTGTTTTTATGTAACGAAAATGAGGAACGGCTTTGTTCAGTATTCTTCTTACCCACAGTATAATGGTAAAAAAAACTTCTATGTTGATGAATTCTGAGTAATGCCATACTGCTAACAGTGATACCAAAAGGGCATCGATTACAGATGTGCCTCGTTTATTTGATATATGATGCCCGAATATGAGAAAAGAAAAGAAGACTATGAGTTAATATTACTGACAGGTGTACGTAAGTTATAATATACATTTGCTAATTAACAGTAAACATGAAGTACAGCTGAGGCTGATGGGAATGTCAAATTTCATGGTTATCCATGTAATAGTTGTTGAGATATTTCAGTCTGGGTGGATGAAAACTAATTTATTGAAAAAATGTTGAAAACAACTTAGAAGAACACTGTAAAACACGAAATAAGAATTTAAGAATATATTAAAGACTTAGGATGCTATCAAAACACATTAATTGGGACAACCTTATTCACGCCCACTGGAAATAGTTGGCACACAATCTAAACTGCTTCTCTTTCTCGAAGAAATTAACATTTCCTTCTGTTTGGCTGGGATTCACTTCGATCAGTGCAATGCCTGTTACAACCCAAAGAAAAGCTGTGATGTCAATCTTTGTTGAAATTTTCAAATGTAGGAAAGTCAGTGCGAGTTAAAGTTGACGCCAATACACTGTTTTTACAGATGGACGCTATCGTGTGTTGAATGTATTGTCCACTGTGCGAGCAATCCGCACTTGTAATCACCATGCAAGGTTTAGCTGCGAAGTTGTTATTAATAACTAGTTGAACAGACTTGAACCTTTCAGATCCATGCATCAACGCTTTTCCTCTGTACATGATTTAGTGTGTAGCCCCTTCTTTGCAATCCCTCTGCTGTTAATGTGACTCTAAACAAGCTAAACTCTGGCATAATGTGTCGTTATTGTTGTGTTGCATTATGGTGTCACACACTTGCATGCTAGTAAGGCAGAATGAGTACCCACTGTTGTGAGATAACACTTTTCTGGCAAACTTGGTGATTCAGATTGTCTACCAAGTGATTTAAAATGGCACACAGCAATCCAAAGTGAGTCTTAATGTGTCATGTTGGCTTCTTGTGATTTAGGAGTCACTCCCAATGATTCCCATAGCTCAGGCAGTGTGATCTTTTGTTGTATCAATTATCCATGAAGTCGCTCAAGGGGAGACTTTGATATATGGCATATTACCTAGTGACTCCCTAGTTGGTGCTGTGCAGCTCCTGTTGCTTTATGTGTGTGTGGGTATGTTTCAAAGCAACGTGAACACAGAGGGGAAGTGTACGCTTCCACCTCAGCTGTGGTTTATCACTTTGCAGCCCACACATATATCCAGTCCAATCTGACATTAGGGATATATATCCGAGGTGAACATTTTAGACAATAAAACAGCAGTGCTCACTGGTATAGATGTTTATGTGTGTGTCCATGAGGGGGGGTCCATGCCCTGTGCAAAAGGGTTGAATACAATGTGTAAATCTTAAGTCAGGGGCAGAGGTTCGTTGAGTTAGTATCTGGAGCGCAGGAGCAATTTGCACCATAGAAAATTGATGCCACTTTCGGAGAACTCAGCGGTAGAAAGCTCTTATGTCGAACAGGCGCAGGTGATGAAGCTATTAGAGTTAAAATGTAAAGAGAAGAAAAAGGCAGACTGTGAGATGTATTAAAGCAGTTTCAGCCATCATGTAAACTACGGTGAAAGTGTTGTGGGAGTGACGTCATTAAGGATATGTTTTTTAAGATGTTTTGATGAAGTGTTGGAGCAGCAGGGTCTGTTGAAAATGGAGACTAAAATGCTAAAAGTGGAGTGGGATGGTAGTTTGAGTCTGGCACCCAGAGGCTGAATTCTCAAAACGAAAAGCGAGACAAGGGGGTCATTGAAAAAGTTTGAAAACTGACACCACTATGGTTAATATTTGGTTAAGTTAAAGTTAGAGAAAGAGTGTGGTCATGGTGTAAAAGCAAGACAAGTTGTACACCTCCCTAAGAGACTGTGCAGCACTTATAACAAAGTCCTGATACTTCCACCTTTACTTCTGAGAGGGGACAATCACAAGAGGTCACTTTTGAGCATCTGAATAAACAAATGATGGTATTGCGTTTCTGGTGAGGACACTCTCGACATGGTTGAGCTGGTAAAGAGTATAGGAAGAAAAGGTGGTAATTCAGATGAGCCATTTCTCTATGTAATAGCTGCAGAAGATGATAGAGGGAGCTGCTTGTCTTCAGAACGGGTAAAATGGCCATCATGATTAAAACAAAAAGACATGCCTTTGCAGGAGGAGAGAAAATATCCAACAGGTATGCGCCATGTTGGACAAAGTGGTCCTAGAGAGAAGAAACAGTGGTGCCTTTGATGGGAGGATGAAGAATAAGGTGGAGCTCAGCAGAGCCAGTAGTTGGCTTTAATGGAGCTGTGAATGCTCAAAAAGGAACGTTGAGTCTATTTTCTCACACATACCCAGCAAATGTCAATGTGAAAGTTGTGAACAGAGGTCAAACTGAGCATGCAATTAATTGAATGATAATGAATAAAAACTGTAACAATAATGACTATAGCAATAGCCAGGCCTAAATTAATGGGCACATAAGGGCCAGGCTGAAAAACATAAAATAGAAAAGCTGATTCAGCTACTGTATGTAATAGTAGAGAAGTAGTTTAACACCGATCTCTCTTGCTGTGTCTTCTGTGTCTTTTCGTCTTTCTCTCCCTCAGCATCATTCCCAGCATAAATTCACTTTATGCCCTTTCTATTTCCACTGGAAACTATTCACGCCTCCGGCAGAAGATTGACAATTGGTCCTTAGGCACTTTCCTCTTTATTTTCAGTATAAATCAAAGAAGTGGGAAAGGCAAAACTCAAGGGTAACAACGTGACATTTGGGACTTAATAATAAGGGCAATAAATTAACACATTGTACTGTACATGTGCAAGCTCTCACATTTGTGCTCAGACTCTGTCTCAATCTATTCACAGCATGCTTTACTGGTGTTAAAGGAAATTTTGGCCAAAGCATAAAAAAATAGATTAACAATCAGTAAATTGAAATTCTCATTAGAGCTGTATGATTCATTTCATCCTGTGCTTTTTCCTCTTTCTGCCCTCCCTTTATTTATATTTCCACATTACTTTTCATGTTGGAATTCCTCTTTTTTCTCATTATTTTCTCCTTCACTCAATGAATGTTCATTGCCCAAAGGTAAAAGCAAGACCAAAATATTGTAAAGTGTGAGTACAGCAACCATTCATAATTACACAACTAATTTACATTAGCAAATACATTACATACAATACATTTTGTAGGAAACGTACCTCTACCCAGATTTCATTTTTTATCAGCATTATGAAAAAAACATTTGCATTGAACAGTTAGATACAGTATAATCTTTTATTCTAATTTCATCTTGTATTTCCTGTGCTTTCCCTGAAGAATGTTGTAGCTTTTGCTGTCATCAGGGATCAACACAGTTACGTACATCATGAAATATGTAACATACAGTATATCTCACGTGCAGCCTAAAGCCTTTTTAAAGGCGCTATAGTTTTATGATGTCCATTATTTCAGTGCTATTACAGGTCAAATGGAGCATAAAATCAAAGGATGTTCCTGCACAGTTATGCTTGATGTTCACACAGCACACACACGTATATTAAGTGATGTCACATGCTAATACATGCTCTTTGTTGTTTCTTTTTTTTTTTTTACATCTGACGTTTAAGCTGCAGTATCCAAACATTTTTTTCCCTCACATTTTAATGACCAATTCTCACAGTAAGTCACATATTGAAACATTTACATCTAGAGAATTCATGCATCTAGAATAGAGATTCTAGGTAAGAGATGAGTTGAGAGATGGGACATTGTGTGTACACACGTACAGTACACGTGGTAACAGTTAAGATATTTTTGCAAACAGAATTTTCTCACCGCACAGATTTCCCCATCTTCAAGTATTTTGAGTACTGCTACTCTTGGGACATATTTAATTTTGCCGGTGTGTGTAACTTTGTATGTGCAAAAGTGTGTCTGTAAATGTGTGTGTGTGTGTGTGTGTTGCTGTGGGGTCCTCTGTCTCACGGTTAGATGGGGGGTCCAACTTTCTTAGTTAGATCTAGGGATCATCCCTGGATAGCTGGGAGGCTGTGTGTGTGTGTGTGTGTGTGTGTATGTGTGTGTGTGTGT
>NTHP01000064.1:1195277-1227648 GCA_003416845.1 Oplegnathus fasciatus
AGCCCTACAGTGTGTTTCTGGGGAAGGAAGACAAAGAAGCAGAAAAGAAGGTGAAGAATAGGGAGAAAAAGACATCATCTCATCATTTCCCTTGCTGAAGAATACTTTTGTTTTCATAAATGACTTGAGTGCTTCCAGTGCACATGTAGAGTGTTTGTGTGTGTGTGTGTGTGTGTGTGTGTGTGTGTGTGTGTGTGTGTGTGTGTGTGTTCTGACCCCAGTGAACCAGGGACAAACTAACTTAATATGACAGAGAGAGACAGGCAGAGAAAGCAAATAAGAGAAGTAAAGAATCAAAGGGAGAAAATTAAAACAAAACAGAGAACGTATATGAGGGAAAGATGGACATAAAAAGTAAAGTGGGAAAGAAACAGCTAAAGATAAAGAATAGGGAGGAAGAAGAGGGAAACAAACAATTATGATAAAATACAGCCCTACAGTGTGTTTCTGGGGAAGGAAGACAAAGAAGCAGAAAAGAAGGTGAAGAATAGGGAGAAAAAGACATCATCTCATCATTTCCCTTGCTGAAGAATACTTTTGTTTTCATAAATGACTTGAGTGCTTCCAGTGCACATGTAGAGTGTTTGTGTGTGTGTGTGTGTGTGTGTGTGTGTGTATGTGTGTGTTGTACTGTATGTGTCCCCAGAGCACAAACACAAAATACGTCTTCCTTTCTCCTTCCTTGTGTTCATTCCCTGGCTCTCTCCACCTCCTCTTCCATGACCATTTCTCAATATTATTTTTATTGCATTTCTGCTTTATTGGACATTATAGCTGGATATAATAAGCATGGGGAGTAATAAAAGATAAGAAACAGGCGGAGACAGATGAAGAGAAAAAGTGGAAACAGAACGAGCGAGGTGGCAACAAGACGAAACTGCATGCAGCAATGTGCGATGGAAAATTTGATGTTGTGCTGTTGCTGTCTTTCAGAGGCAGATTTTATTCTTCTCTGTCTCCCACGGTCAGGTTCAGCTACAGAACGGCAGCCCTTGAGCTGATAGGGAATAAGTGGCTTGCAGGTCAGCATCTCTAACAGCAACAGTTCAAGCGTCTATCTTCTCTGACCGTGAAGCTGTGCTATTAAAGACAGAGAAGTCAGAGAGCTCCCACCATGCTCCACAGCAGCCTCCAGCTCGGAGAAACTCTGTAAAGGGAGCTGGGTATGTTATTTGGGGAAGTAGCAGCTGAGTTGGGATAGTACATTGTTTAGGGATTAAAAACTGAATGACATAACAGCCATGACCTACTGTACTCCTGACAGCTTAAAGATTTCTTGGCCACCTAGGGGCAGAAGAATACAGGCTAACACTTCTGCCATAATGTGTCCAAAAGTATATGGACACCCAAACTTTACAGCATTATATGATTGTTGAACATCTTTATCCAAAATCATGGGCATTAATCTGCTGCCATAACATCCTCCACTCTTCTGTGGAGGCTTTCCACATGATTTTGGAACCTGGCTGCAGGGATTTGCTCACATTCAGCCACAACAACAGTAGTGAGGTCAGTCACAACGTCATCACTCATGTTGAGTGATAAGACCAGGCTCACAGTTGGTGTTCCAATTCTTCCCAGAGGTGTTGGATGGAGTTGAGGTCAGGAGCAGTCAAGTTCTTCCACTCCAAACTCAGAAAACCATTTCTTTATGGACCTGGCTTTGACCTGGCTTTGTCACGGTCATGTTGAAACAGGGCCTTCCCCGAACTGTTGCCACGCAGTTGGAAGCACACTATTCTAGTCTAAAATATTGTATGCTGCATTATGATTTTGCGTATTCTGAACTACTGGTATGTGGACAGGGTATGCACAGTGACTTGGTTGTTCTGCTGTTGTGCTACAAAAAAATTCTTATTTACACATCCGCCAGATACGGAGCATTAGCATCTGCTGGAGATGTTTCTGGTAAAATGACAAATGTAAGCCCATATCACTGTAACTCTCCTTTTGGCTCTGTCTTGGTCTCAACTAGTGATAAAGATATCTGGATCTTAAGCTGGCAGATACTCCACTATGTTCACTTGTTACTTGTTAACATTGCCTGTCTGTCGTCTGGTCTCTGGTATCATACAACGGGTTTATCAGAACTTTTTTGCTGAAAACAGCTGCCTGCTGTGGCTGTAACTTCACCGATGAGAGCGCAACATGGGGGCTGTATAGCCAAAACAATGAAGAGGCTAAAAAGCTGTGTACAGCTGAGGGCAAATGCAGAATTGGGTGATATTTCTCTGTGGGTTTGTGACTGCAAGTGACCCCTTTCACATCAGTCATTTTCAAGTATATTTTAAAATTGGATCTAAGCTGATATGAATCGTAACAAATCAGCTTTGAATTGCAGTTCGGCTTGAAGACAATATAGCTGTCTATGTGTAATGGATTATCTGTGAGGGATGGATATACACCACTAGATATATTTACTATACTGTGATTCCTGAACTTATTACAATAAGATTAAAATACTTTCTAATGGTACAACCAATAATGCCCCTACTCTCTGCCACATTACCCCCTGTCTTTCTTCTTTATTTCTTCCATTGGAGATGGATGGGGGCCTTTGGAATGAAGGATATTAAAGTGAGATAAAGAGACAGAGTAGATAGAGGGAAGGACAGAGGGGCAGCGAGGTGGGCCAGCAGGGACGTACGATAGAAGGGAAGGGACAGAAAGATACATTGTTATAGTTATGGAGGGACATCCGTGGGGAAGAATTGCAAAAAAAAAAGCCAGACAGACCTGATGGAAAAGAAACAGAAGGGCACATGATATAGTTATGGAGAAATGTCCAGAGAAAAAAAGGCTTCTAAAAAAAAGGACAGACAGCAAATGTGAAAGAGGAAGGAGAGGTCAAGACAAAATGATCAACCAAAAGAAGACATCTGACATTCCTTCTCCGCAAAATAAGCAAATACATGTTTAAGAGCAGTACGAAGTGAGAGAATGTAAGAGACTCTAAATCACACGAGCCTGGTCAGGCCATAAATTTTGCCACTGAATTTATCTGCACGTCCTGGCAAAAGGTGGCACTGGAATGTTTGTGATGTTTTGACTACTTGCAGGGCATACTAGCAGTGAGCAAGCTAGCCGGGTTACTAACCGGACAATAAATTATTAAACTATTAATTAAAGGGAACATATTTGTACCATCTACTACTGTCTCTAGACTAAATGCAGACTACACTGCATCTCTTTTTCGACACAATTTACACACCAGCAGAACAGGGTTATGTATAATTGGATGGTGCAACACGGCTAAAATGACGGTTTTTCATTGGTTAATGGTGGAAACTCACGTGTTCACCAAGGTAAAATTTAGAGCAAAAGCTCCACATGGACTGATTTATTTCTTATTACATATATTTCTTCTCCTTTCTTCCTCCTCTTTATATTCCTTGGTGAAAAGCTGCTTGCTTAGCTTGCTCAATCCAGCCACTGAAGTTAGAGTTCTTGATTTACAGGCTTTCAAATTGAAACGTTTCAAACGGTTAACCTCTTTGCTATCGTTTAGAGCTGCCAGGGTGCAGAGTTGGCTTGTGCAGTTTAGTGGATAATCCTGGTTATTTTGCTAGAATTTGCCAGTATTTCATTGTAGAGGTGATTAGAATCTTTTGAAGGATATAAGAGGCAGGTGAAGAGTGACTGGAGGACAAATGAAGGATACAGGTTTGGGGAGACTGTTAAGTGAAAAAGAAATAGAGAAATTGGAGCACAAACACAGATATGACCCTCAAAACCACACACACACATATATTCTATATGCTCAAGGAGACAATCATACATACTATGCTGTGACAAGGTGAAGGCATTTGCGTGTGCTATATTCTCTGCAGAGGGCCGCTGAGGAATATGAAAAGAAACTAGGCAGAGTACAGAAAAGAGAAAACAAAGTAGACTGACAAAGGCATCATGGGATATCTGTGGAGTATGCAGTGTTTTTTAAAAGATCATTAAGTCAGCAAGGCAATTTGAAGAAGACAGGAGAGGTTGAGATGCAGTCGATTGACGGAGGGATAATCGTAGTTATGCTGAGAAGAGGGGTAAAGTGCAATAGATGCGTGCTGCATGCGTGAGTGGAGAATTTATCACATGTATGCATGTGATGTATGCATATGGTGTGTGTGTGTGTGTGTGTGTGTGTGTGTGTGTGTGTGTGTTTATACTACAGGTGCAGAGGGAATAGTGATTAAGATTTATAATTTCTTCCTGCACGTCTGCAAGTCTCTCCCATTTACACACTAAAGATGTACTGCCAGGATGCACATGCACACATAAACACACAGAAATTGATGCAGACACACAGGAGAAAGGGAAGAAGGAGAGGAAAGAGGAGGAGAGGAAGGAGGGGAGAGATGGCACGATTGCTGGTGGCTCCTGAGTACAAAATAAAACGATAATGGTCAAAAACCCAAAACTGTAGACTAGTTTGTTTTGGGTTAATTGCTTTATATTCGAAGTTAACATTTTTGGTTCATATAAAATCACGTGTTCTGCTGGAGAATTGGCAGCTACAGTAATGGCAGTATGAAAAAACATATGAAACAAGCCGGTAAAATGACAATTGAAATGGCTAGCTACATGTAGCAGAGAGGAGAGATGTACCTTCCTCCTGAGGGGTATAACAGGCAAAGCTCATGTTTTCACCAAACTCTTTTCAATAAAGCCTTTATCGTATTCACCCACTTGAGATTTTGCAAGCTGTGTAATTATAGCATGCATTGCGCCCTGATTACAACTAGTACAAAGCAGTTTTATACACTCACAATAGAATTTTTACATCTTGTAGTGGCTTGAGAGCTGCTTGTATAATTTTGAAATTGCAGTTCATGATAATGTCTATCAGTGTAGCCGATGCCGAAGTATCTATTCAGGATCTTGAAAAACATTTTAATGGGACTTCCTGATTGAATGTCTCATCAATAGTTACAGAAAAGGACAAATCTTAAGCTGGTATTCAGTACCATGCTCAAGGGTGGAAAACTTGAAGAAATGCAGCATGAAACAGGTGTTTGCTCCTAACCTCATCAGCGTTGAATAATGTGTGCTGGAAGTGGTTTGGTAAAATCACTGTCGACTGTACCATATTACACAGTGGCTGACAGTTATTCTTTAAGCCCTGCAGGATCTCTGGGGGCTTTTATTACATTCTAACTCTATTGAGCGAAGTTTATTAGTTAAATGAATAAATCTGTAAACATACAAACACTGAAGCTATATGGACAGGCAAGAATTCCCCTGAAGGGAGTGGCCAAATAAGTTTTCGTCATCAACAAAAGCTTCTCAAAACTGCTTTTCAAAATCCAAACTGACAAAAACAACATAGTGATTTTTATTATTCTGTCTTTTTTATGCTGCATCTAACTTATTTAACTATCTATGACACATTGAAAGGTCTGTAGTCTTAGGGGGACGACTGCTGGAACAATAGATGCAAAACTATGTCATGTGCAAATGAAAGATGATTTTTGGATTAGCCATTTTAGATTATTTCCATTTATTACACAGCTTTGCTCGAAACCAACTCGGATTTGCCAGTAAATGCAAATGCAATGCAAATTTCCTGTCTGATAAGGAGTCCAACAGTCATGTCTAGACAGTAGGAATATATATTTGTGACCTGAGAATTAAGGTGTGAGAGGACTACAGAAGAAAGGCAAGAAAAGAAGAACAAAAGCACAAGAACTAATGAGAGGGAGAGAGGAAGGAGACAAAGAATGGGGCAGAATGAGTTTTAGAAATTATAGAAAAAGCAAAGACAGTACCTTCAAAAATGTTCTCAAACATGACAACATACCTCTAATTTTTCTCCACCTTCTTTTCAATTTTCTGATCTAATTCCACTTGTTTTGTCGCCCCGTTGCCTCTAAATGAGAGAAAGCGAGTGGGGGGGACAATGAGGTGTGAAGAGAGCTATTTAACTAGACTGCTCCAATCTGACTTAATGGACTGAATAACTGACTGGTTGACTAATTTACTGTACAGGCTGACTGGCTGAGTGACAGCACGGTGGGCCGGATAATGCAGCAACAGAACACTGGCTTTTTGGCCAGATGTTGCTGCCATTCAGGTGGCTGTCTAGACCAAGCTAGCTCACTGACGGAGCAAATGAGTCATTGGTTGATTTTCTTGATTGAATGACTTTCCAACACTTGGATGGCTGGGGGATTGGCTGACGGGCCAGTTAACAGACTGATGATGTGGCCAAGAGCTACTCTCTGATTGTCACCCTCTTTTCTTTTCAGTCCCATCTCCCCATTTCTTCTCCACTCCTCTTTTTCTGACCTTATTTCTATTTCTACTCAATGCATCGCAACAGTGATGAACCCAAATGTAATGAAATGTGAAACAGAATAATAAAAAAACACCATACAAACACCTACTGTAACACTATCCCTGAATGGTCACACAAATTAGTTTCCCATTTTCCTTCAACTTTACACTGCCCTGGGAAGCTATTCTCCCATTTAAATGCATAATTTAGCAGCTGATAAAAACTCTTTTTTTCTGCTGAGATGTAATATTCAAAGAGCAGTTTATTATAATCTTCTTTTTTTTTTTTACTTTATACTGGTGAGCATAAAGGGGGAGCAAGGGATCATGGTTGGACTCATGGTGAAATTGAACATGAATCACTTTCTGCAGAGTGGCTCCTTTTAACTGCTCTTTGGGGAGAGAGGAGGAAGCCAACTGTGGACATGCCGACACACACACACACACACACCTACACACACACACACATGTCGGGCTAGTGACATTGAGGTAGACACACACTGCAAGGAAATTACATACAAAAAGTAAGCGTACACCCACAACACAAGCACTCCCACACAGAGTTCTGCATGGGCCTAAAACTAAGGCCTATCTGCGGCTTTCAGACCTTGAACCCGACCCAAGGCAGATGCTACATTTTTATTATTTCTTCTACAAAGATGGAGTTATATGCTTGCTTTGGAAAGGCTTACTCACAAATACAAAGTAACTAATCTGACAATGACAATAGACCAACACAGACTGGCACAGCGGCCTTGACAGAAGTGCAAACAATTTCCAAACAGCACAATCACGATGTTCTTTAAGTGTTCGAGTTGAGGAGTTGAGGTTGCCAGTTTTTATCTGTTGTCACAACAAGGTCATAATGCTTCCACAATGCAGTGGCCTTCTCAGAATCATTCGGCACTTTAAAAAGGTTTTGCTTTAATTTATCCATTGCTAACTGTTTACTCGCCAGGCTAATGCAATGCATTGGCTATATCCTCTATACATGTGTATTGACTTGCAACACATGACACAGGTTCACGTAGACGATTGGCAGAGACAGAGAGAGAAAGAGGGAGAGAAAAAAAATTCTTATGAAATTACATGTGAAAATAATACCAAGTCTCACCCGAGCCCGAAGCTTTACACGAAAGCATGGCCTGGACCCGTCGGGTTTGGGTCAGGTCACTGAACTCTATTCCCACAGAGGCCTCAGACCCAGCGTGAATTATATTGAAACTGAATATATCCGCATGTAAATTGCATTTAAATTAAATTACATAGGGAACACACAGTATTAAGTCTCTATTTGACACTTCAGGTGGCAAATTATAATCAGCACAAGTTGATGACAGTTGTGATACATCTTGATTACCACAGCAAGTCCTGGTGGAATGGTACAGTATGTTAGCTCAGGAAGGTAAGTTACATTACAAAGTAATACAATTATTTGAAATCAATATTAGCATCAATAAGTTTATAGCATTTTGAAAGTGCTGTGGGCTAAATTGGATATATGAATCTGGACTGAAGAGAAAATACATGGATTCACTGTATCTTTAAGTTTAATTTACTTTATATCTTGTTTTTTTACACAAAAGCAAACAAATTTGCTTTGTCAAAGTCAACAAACAGACAACGCAAAATATATAATTATATATATAATTTTCTATGTACACATACATTAAATCAGTATCAACTGTACAATATCAACAAATGTTTTGGGCACTTAGGGCAGCATAAAAAGCTGTAAACACATAAACACAACACTGATATGTTATCATCTTATAGTTGTTATGGCATACCTCTTAGCAATCAGTCACCCATCTTACTTACACATTCTGGAGATACAAAACAACATTAGTGTTCATTTGGAGTTGTGTTTCTGGCCACCGGAGGAAGATAAGCTAACTTCACTTTTGAAGTTAACTTATATTTTGGTTTCTGTTTTGGTTTCCACCAACTCCCAAGGAGAATATCCAGCTCTTTAGCTGCTAAATGCTGCAAAGTTTTCCATGGGTTCGTCACTACTGTATGAGCAACACCTTTCTTATTACACATAGTCAATTGACCTACTATTAATCTAAAAATATTGATTCATGCAGCTTTCAGCACAACATTGTAATATCAGAACAAAGACGATCACCTGAACATAATATCATTTTGGATAATTAAAAGCCGAGGTCCCTGCTGAAAAATAAAATCAGAAGGGGAAAAACATGGGTCTGTATCATCTTAAAAATTATGCACACGGTTCTTGCCGTCAAGGCTTTTTGCACACAAAATGTCAAGAACGTCACCAGTGAGGCTGCTGGGCACTGCTGCTGCTCCTGCTACCTACACTTGGGTGTATCTATCATGTTGTCAATCTAAATACCTGCAGCCTTTCATAGCCTGTTTCTGTGTCTCCGCAGCTCTTTAACTGTGGAAGTACCTCTGTCTCAGTATAATGTATTGCTGCTTGAGTACCATTTCTCCCTGTATAATACCTCCATCAGCAGCTGTTTATCTGCCGAGTTGTTCACCTCTACAACAGAAAAGAGCTCAATGGGTAGATGCAGGAGCTGTGTCTGAATGGAATTTAATTTCAGCTGTGAAATAAAAAGCTGCAAAATGTGATACTTTATTCATATGATATGTCAGCTAGTGCATGCGTACATTTTCATTACTGTGTTTTATGACTAAATTTGCTGTTATGATGTTGTCAGTGAAATCCTCCATTAAACAGAAATCAGAGACTTGGGTTGTGCGTTTTTAATACTGCATCTTTTCAATGTAGCCTTCAGTGTTACTAGATCACATATTTTAAAATATGAAAGAACTAATAGTTTTTTTATTCATAATATCACAGTATATACATATACATATACATAATATATATATATATATATATATATATATGTATACACATATTTCAGCTTGATGTACTGTAGCTTATGAGGAACAATGATTATAGCAACACATTCCCAACATACCAGCAACAAGGTGAACATAATCAAGGCTGCAGTGCGGTTATGTTACCTCTGAAACATATTTAGCAAAACAAATTACAAGCATAGAAACATATTTTTGGGAGACAGCATTGGATGGGATGAGAACCGATTTACCCACGATGCATATCATCATGATCATCATCTTATACCTCTACCCATTTCTTTCTTCCATATCACTGCTCTCCCTCATCTTTTCTATAGATCGTCGTCTTTCTGTACGTACACAAACTTACGTACTCTAACACAAAACATATACATAAACAAGACAATGTCCTGATAACAACTGATATGAGGTAAGAATAAGAAGGAGTAGAGAGAAATGATCATATTAGGCGGAAGAATTGGGAAGAAATGCAGTTGGGAAAGAGATGGAGGAAAAAAAATATCTCTTAAAAGGAGACAGATGAAAGTACAAAGATACGATGAGAGAAGGGGAGGAGACTGCAGACAAAAGTTTGAAATCCATTAAGTGGAGACACTACATACAGTATGTACATTAAGGAAGAGAAGGGAGGAGGAGGGATGATGGAGTAGAGTCCAGAGAGCAGATAAAGAGAAGAGAAGAAGCTTAGGCATGTATTCATTCTCCTAGTGCAGTCGTGAGCCACCTGGGTGCCACATACACTCACACTCACACACCCTCCATAAATCACATTCCCTGGATAGGAGTGAAGGCAGTTAAGTTTTAGATACTGGAAATGTCATTATCTTTATCTTATGTGTCTGCGTGGGCTCACAGGTGCAATATACATGCATGCAAGTATCTGTATGTGCATTTAACCCTTGTGTGGGTTTAACCATTGGTGGTACCTACACATAAATACTTCACATACTTTTGTTTATGTTTGTTATAATAGATAACGTAATTTATAATGTTTTTATTTACATTTTCTAGAACATACATAACAATTTAATTGTCATTCTTTAATTTTGATGGTACATTATTTTCTACTCTGTAAGTGAGGTGTGTGTGAAATAATGTACAATGGTGTCAGCCTCAGTCTGGTGCCATACATATCACAAAGGCACTATATGCCTAAACACCCAGCATGTTGTAAAGTTTTTTTGTTGGCAGCTGTAGCAGGATAGCAGCTTGTCTAAATTGTCCGCACCACTCGATGTGCCATTATGATCCAGTATGATTACAGTGTTCCCGGTCACTGATCCTTCCATCTGAGTACTTACGAGCACCACATTTTTCTTCCCATCATTGCCAGCTTCCATTTGTGACGTTCTCATCCCAGGTTGTGTGATGTAAATAAAAATACGCCATGTGATGGTGTGGCCACAGAGGCACTGCGTTAGTCTCACACCACCCGACAGCGCTGAGTGTGTGTGTCTTTGTGTGGGAGGGTGTTACTTAGACAGTTAGGTACACTGCATACGGCTTATGGATTATTACAACTTAGGTCTTATTTTTGTAGTTTTGGCAACCATTTCTATCAGTTAAGATAAGATTGTCTTTAGCAAAGTAAATGCTGAGATTGGGGAGCACTGTAACATCACTACAACTCAGATCATCAGTTGGAGATATTACACACAGCCATACATTAGCTTAATACTTAAATGTTTGTTGAATAGCTTCTTGCTTTACATTGTAGTGTTATGGCCCCATTATGTCAGTAATATTATTGGTTAAAAGCTCAGTTTGAGCTCACAGAAACTACCATAACATAACACTGATGATTAAATAATATTGGATTTTGCCTATACCAGCTCTTAATTCAGCCATTGTTACTGTACAGCAGGTTTGAATTGAACCTATATTTCTGACAGGGCCTTTTGTTACTGTTGCTGTGGGCTAAATGCTCACTACACCCGTTAACTAGCTATGCTGCTGGGTTGGACAAGCACACTAGTAAAACTCATGCACACAACAAGAGCACATCATTTATGTTTTCAGTGATGTTCACAACAAACACATAAAGGTCTGACTCACTTGAAATAGTCTCACACCAGACATTAGCTCCTGGCAGCAACGCAGTTCAAAACACCAGAGACACACTTCCTACCCACTTTGTATTGACAGACGTCCAGTGTGACCAATAGAAACACGTTTAAAATGGATCCCTGTTAGCTGATTGGCTTCCATTCTTTTAGAAGCCACAAGATTGGTTGAGCGTCCGTGAGTTCACACCCAGGCTAGTCGGGTCTTTTGGCCATACCTTTTTTTCCCTGTTTCAGATTGTTTTCCCCTTTTAAAACCCCGTCAGAAATCCCAGAATTCAAATCTGTAAGAGCAGATTCGGACACAGATTTGCAACACTGAGAACATTACACTCCAGACATTGTAAGAGTGACACAATTATTTTCAAATGTTTAAATCCTATTTTTCAGCTTTGAAACCATAGTTTACGCTTTCAAAACTTATTTTCAACCTTTCAGATCTTAATGTTAATGTTGTGATATGTGACAGTAATCTAGCTTCACATCCCCTATCTTCTTCTCTCCTCATCCCTTACTCATGTCTCAACTCCTCTGCTCCACTGTCATATCTAATCTCCCTCTCCTCCCCTCTTTTCAGGTGTTATCCTCCCTCTCCAATTGTCATCCCACTATTCTCCTGTTTCCCCCGCTTCTCATCTCATGTACCTCTTCTTTCCTCAGTTTTACCCTCCTCTCTTCTCTTCTCCTCTCCTCTCCAGCAGAAAACACGACCATCGTCTTTCCCGTTGACATTCTATAGGCAAATAAAACTGTGGTGTCAGCAAGACACTAACCATATGCCAGTACAACGATGCAGCAGTGCCATTTATACACACTATAAAGCGCTGAGCTGTGATCATAGCAGTATGCTAATAAAACAGCTCTGTGAAGACAGAGCTGGCAAAGCTGCTCTATCGCAGAGGGCAAAGAGAAGGGATAAAACGTCTGCATAATTACGAGGGGGAATACACACACACATACATACACATAGTGAACATGTGTGTTGGAGGGGCTAAATATGTGTGTGGGCCTTTGTATATGTCAATGTGGTTTTGTGAGAGTATGTGTGGAGTGATTTCATGTGTGAGTGTGTGTGTGTGTGTGTGTGTGTGTGTGTGTATTTGTGTGCCAGGTCTGTAAAGAGCCTCTCATCTGCTGCCCAGAATTAGTCAATAACTGGCACCTTCTCTTGATAACTAGCTCAGTTAAAAAGTACTGAGTTTTAATTTACTCTCTCTTTTGCACTCTGCCTTCATCCATATAATGCTGCCTCGCTCTGTCGCTCTGCATCTGGCAACATTGCGGCAACAGTTTGAGAGATCTAGGAACAAGGCAACATCACTGCAACAATGTCCCATAGCACAAGAAACATCGGCAGTCAGACAAGCCAACAGTTAAGCCAGGTTTTCTAAACCATTTTGTGTGAGGTAAAACCAAAAGCAAGTGTACCCAAAATGTGGTTCAATTATCCCTTATTGCACTGGAAAACTGCGTGTGTGTGCACAACAACGGTAAGTATGGTTGGTCAAAGCTGAAGCAGGAAATTGGTCTGTAAACTGTGATGAATGTTTACAACAGACAGCTGGGACAAAAGTTCTCCTGTTCACCCTTGTTTTCTCTTCAAAATAAGTTTGGCTAACCTGGAGGTTTGTTTAAAACCTGTATGATTGTCTAACTGCTTGTGTTCCATTGGACTTAAGTCATTCCGGTGTTCCCAGATCTCAGATCTTCACTTAGTGAGTACAATATTGTAACAACTGATAAAAACTGATTATTACTAAAAAAAATATATAGTAAACCAAATACTGACCATAACCCTAAAAATCAAGTCTGAACCCTCAAACAGCCCTTTGAAGAAGTGATTACCACCCAAAATGCCTTCGCTTTCCAAAAATGTCCTCTCTCTGTCAGGGTCTAAACTCAATATGGTCCTCACAAAGACAGAAGTACAAGAGTACACACACACACACACACACACACAAATACCACAGACCCATTATATTATACTCACTCCTATCATTAACTCTGGAAACTGTGATCAAACAAGTGTTTCACTAATGATCCGCACTATTTTTCCAAACCACTATCATATGTGCGCACAACACCAGATTCACATTTAGACCGCAGTTGAATTTACTTCCCTCTGTAATCCATCACTTTCTGGATGGATGTTTGGACACAAATATCACACAGGTGGTACATACGATAAAAGCAACCCCTGCACAATGTAATGCCAATCAATGCAAACCAATTTTGTACTATTTTTTGTGACCATTATTACATATACAATACTTAGTTACATGTGTGCATGCATACAGTAGAGATAAAGGTGGGGATAAAATAAGAATAAATAAATAACAATAACAGGGTTTGGTAGTAATATATATGTGGCTATTTCTATGGTAAAAAAAAAAATGTTATTTTAAGGTGCCATTTGTGCTGTTATATTGGAATGAATTGTAAGCTGTACACTGTACTTTTGCACTAAACGCGCGCTGGTTTAATATTAATAGCAACCCTTTGACTCAACATTGATATCAGGAATACCAGTGCACAATAGCGTCATGTCATTTCTTATTAAATACCAGTGGATGACAGACAGACAGACAGACACACACACACAACAGCATTACCTCTCACCTGGAATTAAAGTGAGTGTGTGACAGCAAAACTGTCATCCCTGTTCAGCACACTGACATTCTTAGTCATGGTAAGCAGTACACATCAGGTAGGTGCACAGGCTGAACTTTCTGACACTAATGCCCATGACAAATCCTACACTTGGAAAAAGGATGTCCTATTTTCTAACTAATCTTTAAGTTTGGAGGGAACCATGAATGTAGTATGTCTTACTTTTGAGTATACTGTGTTAAAGATGTGTACCATGGAAGAGTTTAATTACAAAAATGTTTAAAAAAATATAACAGGATTTATGTTGCTCAAATAGAATCCAGTCAGAGAGACTCACATCGCTGTTAATCTTTTAAACACAGTCATCTGTAACTCCATCTGGACTTCCTGGATCAGATTTTTATTGTCTCACTGGTACCTTAAACAACATGCACCAACCAACACAGCCCCCTGTGCTGTTTAAACGCAGGGCTGTTTTCAGTCCAAATCCCCGATAACAGATTAGAAATAAGCAGATACACTCGGTCAGTATGATATGGACATGCATAAAATGCACATGCAGGATATGCCATTCAAAGATTATTTTATTTTTAATTTAGACTTTTACCTTTTATACAAGGTATTCATACAAAAAAGGAAACAAACAACAACCACAACAACCACAAAAGCAACAACAACAGCAACAAAAAGTATAAAACAGTACAATGACACATTATACAATAACACATAACATAGGAGTGGGGTATACAGTACAGTGCCTCACAATGAATTATTCATTTCATGATCATAGTGTGTACTTGACCTGTATAGGGGGAACCAATGTTGGAAAATATACTCACATTGGGCTGCTCAGTACTAGTCTGTATTAACTGCAGATACGCAAAGCTGAAACGCATTTCCACACCATTTCCAATTTATTCCAGAATTCAATTCAATTAAATACATTTCTGTATTTAGTATCGCTGATCATATCAGCTACATTGGAAGAATTATTAACAAAACATGAAGCACAACTAATGACACATAGTTTATTTTAATGCTACAATTCATTTTATCATACCACATGATGGGTCTCAAATGATGGATATCAAATCTGTAAATTATATATATAATCTGAAGGAGGGCTGAGTGAGATGGTACCCAGTTGGTCATACTTGACTATTATCCAAAAGATGATAAAGAGCTGATGAGTGAAGCAGAAAATAGTATATTTCTTATATATATATCATTCATACATATATAATATGATAGTATAGAATTGCCAAAGAGAAAGAGTTGAAAAAATATACATACAAAACCTACACTGTAAGTGACAAGAGGTGGTTTCTATTGTCTAAATCCATCTAAATCTTCTCCAAACTTAGCCACTGAACAACAAGTATAGTACCTGACCCTTAATCTACACCTTGCAGGTTGTTCCTCACTCTACATGTGAAAGGTGCTCAGCGATACAGAGGACCTCAATATGGCCCTGGTCACTTTGGATTGAAAGGAGTCAGTTGAGGTCATTTTCATGCATGTCCCTTGCTCGTCGCCTCTGGAGGTGTTCCATGCACAACTAACTAAAAAGACACAGAGGCAGAGCCAGGACATGCTGGAAGAATTATGAGTAAGACACCCTGGGAGGGTAATCCTTTACTTACAAGATCATTCAAATATTATCATTACAAGTTGTAGTTTATTTAGCTCCCAAAATACCATTTCTCCAACATCGGAGTCAGCTTTGCTCTGAAGCATTCTAGGTTTGTGTCAGGTTTTTGAGGCCTAGTCAGGCCTGATCTCTTATTCATTCACCGCAGGAAACGGAAAAGATACATGAACCTGCAACGAATCATAAAATGTAACCGATGTTCTGTGTTCAGACCTATCAAGCTGCTATTAAGATTTTTTTTCATTGATGTTCAGGCAACGCAAGAAATAGTTGGACAAGAAATTGGATTTGTCTGAATATGGGGAAAACTTTTTACATCAGAGCTTGTTATGTTTTGCAGCGCAAGGACAAGGATCCATCTGTGAGCAGATAACAGGCCCTGAAAAGAAAATTATAATCAGTCTCGGGGGAGAAACGAGGGCACCGCTCATGCACTGCAGCCAAATATCCTCATTTATAAAGAGTCGATTAAATATCTCAAAAGCATAGTGGCTTCCCAGTCTGCTCACTGGTGATTAGATTGAGGAATCTCTGCCTATTTGTTGCCTAACTCTATTTTTCCCTCACGTTAATTTCCATCTCGCTCCTTCTCTTCATCTCAGTCTGTACTTTTTACTTTTTATTATGTCTTCATCACTTCAAAATCTGCTCTCTCTCCAAATTCTCCTTCCCTTTATTTATTCCTTTCTTGTCACCCTTTCCCCATCTTTTTCACCTTTGCATTTCTGTCCTTCTCTGCTCCTCCAACCTCTGTCAATTTAGTAGCTGTGAATCGATACTTGTTAACATAGTTTTACCCTACAGCAGCTTCGGAGCACTTTTCACACACACACACACACATACGCGGTGCAGAGTTTCTCTACACTAACTGATTAGCTATATTAACGCCAAGGCCATGCACTAAATGCCCAAAGCCAGCAACTTGATTGGTCTATACCCAGCGGCCTGTGTCCTAATTGGCTGGCCTACGAGAAAGAGTAGAGGGACTTGCTACTTCATTAAGAAGCTGAGAGATGCCAAGATTGGACCCACAATCACAGTCACAGTGTGTGTGTGAGTGTCAGTCTGCCCTGCTCTATTGGCTCATTTCTGCCCTGCCAATAAATCCATACATACACAGAGGCCTTGATATTTAATATCCTCAATCTGGAACAGAACGCTTCACATTTGGCTTCCATGAAAGTCACAGAACACTCTTTTAAACTCAAGCCAGATTTTTTAATAAAGCACTACCACAAGTTTGACAAAAAAGGTCAGATAGATAGATAGTTTAGCCTAGTTTTGCCTGTTAGATATTAAAAAACAGCACAAGATTGCACAAGATTAATAAATGTTTGTCATCTTAAAAATGGATTAAGGACAATTAAAATGAGATTACATTTGATTAATATCTTTTGGTTAAATAGGTCCATGTAGGAGCAACAGTAATATGATTAAGCAGGAAAATATGCAATTTAAAACCTGATTGTTCACACAGCTCAGTCGTTAACTCTTAAAGTAAATCGATGCAATGTAACTGAGCTTTTCCAAGGCTGAGACACAGCACTTTTACCATGACTGTCACTCATTTGTCTCCCTCACCCATCCACTCTATCCCCCCCTCTCTTCCTCACTGACCCCCTACCAGCTCCCTCGCAGTGTCATTCGGATAAGAGTGTCAGCGCAATGTCTTTTATGTGACTGAACCCACTGAGTTGGAATTGACAAAGCATACAATGAAAAAAAAGCACTACCAATCCAACAGACAATGCCACAGCTGTGGTCCTACAGCAGTTTTAGCCGTGTGAGTGGGCCTACGCCAAGTGTGCGTCTGCATGCGGAGCAAGTATAGTTTTCCTTGATGTGTCCTGTGGTGTGCGAATGTAAAGCGCGTAAGTACGTGAATTCGTGCAGTAATGCTCTTTGCACGTGTGCTTGATGTTTGCCCATGCCTTTGCAGGTTTGTTTGTGTACTGAGAAGATAAGTGAAGTAACAGCTGTCAGTGCAAAAAGACACGGAGCTATGATTAAGAGCTTGGTTACATTTGATCTAAAGAAGGCCTGACTGTATGCTTAAAAGAGGCACGATCAAGGAAGTCTTTGTTTCTCTGTTTATACACATGCGAAGTGTTGTACTATGGCAGCTGTCACTGAACAGAGGTGACAGAAATGTTACCTCTTCAAAAGAACCTTGAATGTGTTGACATAATTCTGACTACAGACCAGTAAGATTGAACTACAAAATTCTACAAATGATGTATTTTTTGTTTTGTTTTATCAAACATGGTGGCATAATTATACTTCATTTTCAGTTTTTAGCTGAAAGTTTCAAAAGTTTTGTATTAGCCTGTTGCACATTATACTAAATAACATGCTGGCTATTTAATGCTTATGTGAAGTCATTTGGTAAATTAATTAAATGGCGTAGACTGTGCTCTTTTTATTGCCGCCTGTTGCTGTAAACATGACATACTTAATTAAAAAAGAAAATTAATTAATGTTGGATTACAGAATCAATTAATTGCTATGCCAAACAATTTCAACCTAGTCATCACTTCGGTTCGTGGTTAACTGAAGTGATGATTGGCAATTCTTTTAAAATGAAATTAATAAGCTGAGTACTTCATTTTTATTATTATTATTATTCTTATTATTACTATTATTTTAATGTAACTTCCTCAAAAGAAAACGGTTGCAAAACAAGAAAGTTTTGGGAACTGTCTCTGTACAGCCTTTAAACCGTAGTTTCAGTATGTTGAATAGCCACAGACATCTGGCCAGTGACGAGGCATAAAATGTTTTCTACTATAGTAATGTGTGTGGTGAGTAAGGAGTAAGTGGTGTGTGGTTCTAATAATCAACAACTTCAACTTCTCCCTTTACAATATACAACCGCTTCGACTACTTAATTACAGTAGCAGTCATATGAAACACTAGAAGAATAAATGCAGCATTTCTTCATCTATGTGGGCTCTAAAGAAATCACTGTGTTCTTACTACAACTACCATGCTAAACCAGTGAAGAACATGCATGCTGATGGAAAATGTGAAATTACAAACACAAACGTTTGTCACTTACAAATAGCTGCATGCATGCACACCAACAAGCTGCTTCTTAATATTCACAACCTCTGCAGCTACAGATTAAATTAAACAAGTCCAACCTCTCGGCCTGCTCGTTGGCCATCTGCTCATTAACAATCTCACAGAGATAACTCCATAAACTACAAGTCCCCAGAATGATCCAACCTGACTGGCTGCCACTGATTTATGTTGATTGACATGTTAAGAGGCCTAGTGTTGATATGAAGGAATATAGAAGCCGTTTCCACATATTTTTTTTAAATTGTGTCCACTCCAGAAAGATTTACATCCTCTACTTAATGGTACTTTCTGCAGGATCTTTAAAAGACACCTGTTCTATCTATAGTCCATAGTGGATGCAGCACAAAAGCCCAAGTTAAAGTCTCACGTTGGTATGGTCTCTTCTCCATTGTTATGAGTTTAGTGATCTCCTCTGGGATTTCTGGGTATTTTAAAATGCAAATTGTTTCCTCTCGCTGCCGTTTTGAAATCAGCCCTCCAACTGGAGTTTTAATCTTCTTTATCACCTTTAGAAACCTTGTATCATCTGCGTTCATGGCCATTTGCCTGTGAAATGCTCTGTTAAAACTCGCAGCTCACAACGGTGGGCTAATTTGGCTCATGATGAGAAGGTACAAGGTGATGGATCTAGGTGATGAATACCACATGCTGTCACTTGATTAATCTGCCCTCTGTAATACTGAAACGACTCATAATATCCATCAGTGATGAATGCCTGAATCCAACATTCTTCCATATTTCATGAAATCTCCTTGCATCTATTTAGATCAGAATTTTTAAATTGCCAAAATTACAGATACTAATTATGCTTCCCTCAGTTTGAATCCAGCCTGATCACATCTGAATAATGTACCTAGACACAATATGAATGAATATGAATATGAATGTTTTATATATCAGGACTTTATTCTTTCTCTTACACAAACAATGACACAGAGGTAAACACAGAAAGACTTTTTCTCACACAAACTCAGAACAGACAAGACATACACTTGACACACATGACAAGAAAGACATTTTTGAAAGTTTTAAAACCTTGCTACATCAATCACACACACAAAGAAGAATTATTTATCACCTATCTGTGTGTGTGTGTGTGTATGCACGTGTGTGTTTGTTCTAGAGAGAGAGAACTGATGATTTCATGACTGAATGCAAGCACCACCCGATTTTCATGACCGCTCACACTCTCACTCATACGCACACGCAAAGGGTAACTGAACCCTTCCTCTTGTGGTCAAAGCGTGGAGATATGAAATCCAATAAATGTTTCATGGTGGCAGGGAGGCAGACAGCACAGACGTGGGGATGTGTACATGTGGAGAGATGGGTCTGTGTATCTGTGTGTGTGGTTGGCGACAGAGGACGAGACAGAGAGTGACAGAAAGAAACAAAGCGTATGTGTGCGCAGGTTAGGTGTCAGTGCTTCAATGGGCTAAGACAGGGGGAGAGGATGTTCTAAATGTGCATATATCTTACACACTGTTGGGTGAGTTTACACTTCGGCTGAAGCTTTTTCACATCAGATTTTTCCATCATGTGACACCTATGATATTTTCTAATCAGCGTGAACAAGATAAATCTGTACAGACTTGCAGTTCTTCACGCTTCACAATTGGGATGCAGACTTATCTGGAAAAAAAAGATGGAGGAGAATGGCAACATTATTATCCAGACTGTCCATTGTCCGTTCTTTCTGTGCAATGAGAGGTTGCTACTGGCATTTCAGGTGTGCTCACTTTCAGTTTAACCTCCAAATAAAGTAGTCTATATATCTTATATGATATGATCTTATGTGATCATTTGACTGGTTTGATTCTTGTCTCGTTGGACTTGGAAACAATGGCCAAAACTATGAAAATAAACCCTGGTTTTAATAAACCCAGAATTATTCTTCAACCCCCAGCTGCTCCACTAAAGCAGATCTGTAACTTACAGGTCAGGCTGTGGTTGTACTGGGCAGCTTCTAGGTGTGAAGATGCACACATGCCAACCTCAAAGAGCACTGACTGACGGATCGTCTCACATTGCCTCGTGTCTTCTGTTAAAAGTTGGACTTGAAAACACAACAAAGACTACAGCTGATGGCCAGCTGATCGCCATTGTGCACGTGTTCTGCACCTGCATGAGAAGTAATAACCACTCAGCAGTTTGAGTTCAGCATTATCCACCCTTCTGCATGTTTTGGTACAGCCACTCTGATGTTCATCTTTCTGTTCAACCCTATGTGTGCTTTTGTTTATGTATGCAACTCAGAAGCTTTAATAAATAATGTCACTTTTTGCAAGCAAAGAGCTTCCATGGGTCTGTTTGCTGTTACTCAACTGAATGTTTCATTTCTTTCCAAACTATAAAAAGTACTGGTGTTCCGAACCAGACACAAAAAAATGTGCGTGGGTGTGCGCATGTACACACACAGGAAAGCTTTTCTCTTCATTGTTAGATAGATGCAGTGTTCAGTGATGGATAGTGTGTGTCCCGAGGTCATATCTAAAACAATCATTCACATACTGCTGAGGCGTCATACCCAAGAACAGAGCTGAATCCATCAATGGACACACACATTTATGCACGAACAGAGTACATGCAAACTGACACACACACAACCAATGCACACATGCTCAAGATGGATTCACATATGGTCAGGGGTATTAATCATCTTATTTTATTGTGAAATGTGGTTGATATGACTCTGTCCTCAGTTTACTGGAAACGTACAAGAACCTTTTATTTTAAATTAAAGCCACAAGGCAGCAGAAGGGAACAACAGTAACTTGGGGACCCAACATCCACGCTTTTACACTGAACCCTTACCAGCCCCAGACATGTTGTTCGGTAGGTGACCCCTTACCCTAAGGCAGGCAAAAAGACAAAGATCAATAAAGTTATTGGTGTGTTACCTTCTTATCTTATCTCATGATGAATATTTGACAACACATACATGACTGTACTGACTGTATGATACTGTACCTTTATCCTCTCTATATCTATCTGAACATCTCTGCTTGTTTAGCTGTACGTCCAAGCCACGGCTTGCTTTGTATTGAGCCCACTAACCAACATGTTAATTGATGTTTTTTACGCTTGTAGGGAAGTTTCATTTAATTCACCATTTATAACCATTGCTCTGTGGGTATTGAAAGTGTTTCTGTGCTTTCATGCTGGTAAGGATCACCTCTGCGGGGATGCACACAGCATGGACTCCCTCCTGCTGTCAGGATCCCATTGGTAGGAAAAATTCTCCTGCTTTAAGAAAAGAAGTTCCCAGACACCAGGGTAATTCCACCTGTAAAAACTGCCTGAGCTAGTGACAGCGCTCCAGTCAAAAAATAACAAGTTTCTGTTCGACATCAACAATATGATACATATTATGCGTCACATTGGGTGTGTGTTTGAAGAAGTGTTTCAGCTCTTTCGGTGATTGATGTAGGTTGTGTCAGAGGTGATTTGTAATTAAGTGGACAGACATTTTAGGGCGCCATTATCATTCACTCTAGTTGATTATGACTGGAGTGATTAATGTGGCAATCTATGGAGCAGACCTGACTCAATTCATTACATAGCCTTATTAATGAGAAAGAAAATTAAAATGTATAATTAAAACACAGTGGAGACATTAAAAGTTTTAGGCTGTGTAATTTGTCTCCGGACAATAAAAATGCTGCAACATATTCAGCTGGTATCAGCACTGTCCTGTAAGAAGTGGTTTCAAAAGGTTTTTTTAAGCAAAAAAGAGAAAACAAAATGAAAATGCCCCTCTTGAAATAAATAAATATTCACTCTGGCTGCTCATTTAAAAAAATCATTTTCATGACTTAATCATTTTTACAGAGTGGTCGTTGCTGCTTTGGCATCGTGTTAAAAAAACACAAATGTTGTGTTGGTGTAAAACATTGTTCCAATTCATCAGGCCCTCACCCAGTTCCAGCTCTTTATTGAAATATGAATACTAAAATCTAAAACCATATTACACTGATGTATTCAGTTAAAAGTGTTCCCATTTATTTGTATCTTTGGCAGATTAACAGATCCTACAGAATGCTGATAGAAGATGTCTGTTGCCGTCCAGTGAGCAGGTTTCCTTTCAGATAGACCAGTCACCAGATGTCACCAGAGAAATAGTCCTGCAGTAAAATTAGAACCCACCAGCTGTCTGGAGTGCAGGAAATAGCTCAAACTCTTGTTGAAAATGGTCAACAGGGATAGTCACTGAGTGTACAGGACACGTTAAAATGTTTGGAAAATGCAGGATTATATAAGGAATGGCAACAAAAAAAATGGTCAGTTGCTGCACTCATTATTATTGCCACCCACATCAAAATGTATATTGGCGTCTGGTTCTATTGAACAGGTTCGATACATTTCAAAAGACGTCACAGAAAAGATTTTAGTCAATCACGGAAAAAAATCCGGCAGGGTCACGAGTCAAAGAGTATTGATAAATGGCCACCTGCGCTTGTGCCGCACAAGCTGTGCGGAAATGAATGAAGCAGTCAACAAATACTAAAATGCCTGTGCAAATGAAAAGAGAAGCAGTAAAGAAAGGCATGTGTACAGAGGCTTGGCAGATTGTATGCAAGTCGGGGATTTGTATGTGATCTCAAGCTCATGTCCTCCCTCCACAGACAGGCAAATCCCTCAGGAATTCCTGGCTTCATTCAAATAGTCTCAAACAGAAATGGTGGGAGGCACTTGAGGGACTAGGCTTTGTGATTGTTCAGATCAGTTCTTCTCAAACCCAGTCAAGTCCAAAACAGTTCACCTTCTGAACCATGCTTTGTCACTGCATGCTACATATTGTTAATGGGAAGGCAGTAACAGTAATATACAAACCACAGTGAAACAATATATTAAATAAATAAATAAATAAGAAAGATATGTTTCTTTGGTTCATTTCTACAAGCTGACATCTCCAGAATCTTAAATATTCAGAGGATAACACATACTGGTTACTGGTTTAAGATAAAACTATGTTTACAGCAAAAGCTGCAGAAAGTCGATCAGAGTTCCAGCAAATGATCGTCTTTAATACATACTCTTTTACTAAATGAATGAGGAAAAATAAGTTATGCAAATGCTTCCATGCAGGACATGAGTGGTAACTAAAATGGTTTGATAAGTATGAAATTTATAACAAAATACTAAATATGTTGTTTGTCCATGCCCTCTAGAATGATTTTGATTCCACTATCAACAAAGAGATGTGGTTTGTCAGCGCCTTCCAATACAGTTACAAATCACTGTTGGAAAATAAGTCTGTTTTAAAAGTAATAACACTATAGTTTGATTAGGTTTAGGCACAAAAAAATCTTTGAGTTAAAATGATTACTCCATTATGGTAATGGGACCTTCATCGTCATGGTTACAACAATAACTTGGATAAGGTTAGGGTTAAAAGAAACCCACGCTGACTGTTGGTAACAAACAGGATAGAACAGCAGGCTTTCAGGTCCACCCCAACTTCCTCCCTCTGTGGATTTTGTGGCGCTATAGTAACATCACATTATTTCCTCCTCTGCCCCTGACAGACAATAATCATATGTCCTACAGCCGCTAGAGGGCTTTGTCAGTAGAATAAACATAAACATATGTCGTTTTTGGGGATATGCTGTCATTTTTTCTTGGGAGGTCTCAAAATTTATGTGAATCATATCCTGTGCCCTTCACATGGGAAGACTTTAAAGTGACATGTTAGAGAGTGCTCTCCATCATCGTCATCAAAACAACCAATGAGGGAATATCTTTTGGAATGAATGGTGTTCATCCCTCCAGTAGATTTCCAGCGACTTGTAGAATCAATGCCAAATAGCACTGATGCTGTTCGGTTGGCTCATATTTTTTAACCCATCCATGGTTTGTAAGAAGAAAAAAAGTTATTGAATCTAACTTTGGAGCTGTTGTCATATCAGAATGAGTGCATAGATGAGCAGGTAAATGTTTCATTAGTCTGTCCCTGGACAGAAAGCTTACATTGTTATGAGAAGATTCAGTGTGGATTGGGAAAGGGTAAGCAAAGAAAATATTGCATTTAATTAATCCTCATTTACTAGCAGAATATGTCCTGGCTCTTGAGAGTCACAAGGTCATTCTAGTCACTGAGTTCCATTAGAGAACATAAGGTAGCAACAGAAGAAAATATTGCTTTTACAAGTGACAACATTTGATGAGAGGCAGGAGATGGCCTCGGTGAACCTTGGGGGAATGAAATGTTAAAAGAGAAGATTAGTTTCCTTTGCTGATATTTATGTGTCCAAAGATACAATACAATTCAATACAACACCACAAATTAACAAAGACACAGTAATGACAAAATAAATTTAAAGCTTCATGGTAAGGTAATTGCAGTAACTGTTGTAATGATTTATATAGATGTTTCTGTCATTACTGTGAGTGTTGCAGTTCAAGCCAGTCACAATAATAACGCTTGTCGCTTCATGGGCAAACTACAGCCTGAAATGAAAGTAATTTCTAGTTGAAAAACACAAAAAAAATCTTTTTAAGTTGTGATTCATGATATGGTTTTCATCACTTCAATACAGAAGGTTAAATGTTAGTTCCAGCTGTCCAGCGCGGCGCAATCTACCCAAGGTGAGGACAATAAAAAGCCCAATCAAGACAGCCACCCTGGTCCTTCAATCCAAAAGCCAACCCTGATTTTATAGAGCATAGCAACTACTGAAGCATCCTGCCAATATTCATGGGAGTGGGCTGTTTTAGGCTCCCAAACAAGATAAAAGAGAGGTGATTTATCAACACAGATTACATCTCTCATCAATGGAAGATCAATGGTTGATTTGAGCTTGCTGTTTTATGAAGGCCAAACCACCAGTCACACAAGTGACTCTAGTCACATCCAGTCTGGGAATGTGATTTATTACAGGGGATTATATTGCAGTTCAACACAAGATCAGTGGTGATCTTTAACTTCCTCCCACATAAAGACAGATGAATGGTAGTAGCATAGAACTGATTTAGTACACTGGGTTTACATTTTATTTCATCGGTTTTATGAAGAGATATTTAAGAGCCACGCCTATCATCTGGTCCTAATCAGTGCGGCTTGTGGTTTAATATAGTCAGTTAGACAAAGTCCTCCACTTTTACCACAACATTTCTCATGCCAGTTAAATTCAAGTATGGGAAAGGAGGGAAGCAGGCGATGAGAAGTGTGCGACAGAAAGAGAGAGAGTGTGAAGGGGTGTGTGTGTGTGTGTGTGCTAAAGCACTTTTGTGCATGTGTGCATGCATGCGTGTAAGTGACCAAATGAGAAAGAAGTGTGTGTTGGTGGAAGAAGTGGCCATCATTCATAAAGACAAGAGTGGTGTTAAACTCATCCGAAATCCTTCCGTCCCTTCTTAATAGCTCCACAGACCTCAGTGACCCACGTCAGTGATGGGGTTCAAGAGAAAGTTCAACTTGTCAGACACTTCACTACTCAGATTAAATGCTGGACGGAAGATTCATTACATAGGTCTGATGTTTGAAGATGGAGTTAGGGAGATTTCATTTTTTTACTAAATCAGTTTTTAAGTAGAATTTGCAAGTTTAATTGTCTCCCAAAGTTGCAGAGTTTTCAATCTGGTGATGTACTGGATATAAAAATATTTTTACAGGAACATTATCATTAGGATTATATTCTTTTTCTTTTAGGTTCTTTTAAGAAATATGATCTTGTAAAAAGAAATAATATTCAGACATAAAGAAATACAGTATATCTATAATAAATATCTTCATCACATTTTTGTGTAATTCTTGTAGAATTATTTAAAATTTGACAAATGAGAATGCATTTTAAAGGGTTAAAAACTGCTGCTCATGACTTTAACTTGGACAAAACTGTAGTGTCCACATAATGCTTCTGTGTAACTAATCAGGGCTCAAAAGTGGTATTTAAATGCATGAAAAGTGTCATTAAAAAGGTCATGAAAAGCATTCAATTGAATTTGCTGATGCCTGCAGACACCCCGTCCTGGTAACACTCATGCAAGGACACACGGACGCTAACTTTGTTTAATAAGATAATTACTGGCACACAATCAGTGCAAGACACACAACACAAAACAGAAATGTGCTAATTCTTATTTTGAAGTGAAACCAATTAGCAGGATGCAAGAAAAGCCTATTGTATAAAAAAGGAGGAGTTGTACAGTAGGGCTGCAGTCCTTCAGTCATCTAATTATGAAACACATTACTGTATTTAGTTTATAGTAAAATTACATTATAATCCTTTTTGAGTAAGATTTTTATTTCCTCCTTCAATTTGTGCAGACCTGACAGTAAAGAACCGACAAGTAATAAAGACGTAAAAAGGAAATAATAGAAAAGGAGGCAAGAATAGCTGTATATACAGTATGTTGTGCAGGGGCTGGATACAGGAGCTCATGCTGCAAGAATAGCTGAGGCAAATATCAATTATTAGGTAAAAACGGTAAGAAATTCTGTATGACTTATCCAAAAGGAGTAAGTGTGATGTTAGGGATGGTAAATATGTAAGAACCTACAGTACATGCCTGTACGGGTGTGGGAAAGACGTGGGAGAGGAACTTCTGGGGAAAATGTGGGCGATACAATAAACCTGCTAAAAGGCTACACATGTCTCCCTTCTGTTGGCTCTACACGATATAGGCTTAATTACACTATATTGCATTGCACTTTTTTCTGCAGTGCACTTTTTTCTCCTCTGACTTCAATATCATCCAAAAATGCAACATTATGAGTTTTGCAAAGGTATTCATTACAGGGATATTGACTAGTATTTACAGGAGATCATGTTCACCCCCAGGTACAGTAATTATATACCTATATAGCAAATGGCTTGGTTGATTATACATGCTTTTATAGTAATATATCTACAAAAAAAATATAAAGTTTACTTCCACTTCACTTCAGATAATGAAATACTCATTATCCATATAAGTATGACTAAAATTAGAAAATTACTGTGAATAAATCAATTTACTTTCCACTTTCTGCTTAATTTGTTGAAATTGTCAGCGGTGCAGTTACATAACTGTTTACACTAAACTTAATGGAATTTAAAAATGAACAATTAGCAACAAATGCAGCCAAGTTTTCTAAGGTTTCTTATGCTGTAGCATTGACTGACTTTCTCCACAGGGATCAATAAAGTTTTATCTTGTTTTGTGTAGTCTTAAACATCATGTTCTTCTTAATACAACACACTCGTAAAGCATAGCACTCAGGTTATTAAATAGTCACTTTCATGTTGTATACCAAAAACAAGAGAAACACAAAACATTTCTCTGCATTCACACATTTTTCTTCATTTCAACATTTGATGAGATCTCAGTCCAGAACTTTTATGGTCCAGTAGGTCTTTAGTAATGATGCAGACCTACCAGTAGCTATTCATTCTAACAGAGAATAACACAATTAGAGGGAAGATGAATAGCTAGAAAAAGACAACTGATGGTCTGCCTGGCAAGTCAACAAAACTGTTGGCCAAGGACAGTTGGGCACAGCTGAGCTTTTCATGGTCACAGCAGCGGCAGCAAATCAGATTTCCACACTGTCATGTTTACCAACTGTTGTGACTTTGTTTCGTAAAGCAAAGATGAAATGCACAGTGGACAAGAAGCTGAGTAAAGTCATTCAAAACTTTCCAGCTCTGCACAACTTTTGTTATAAAAATGACATGAATAAACATCTCAAAAACATTGCCTGGAGTGTGGTTGCTTTCTTCATTAGGATTGATGGTAATATTTTTCAGTGCTACCTAGTTAGCACTCACTAGCTAGACATGCTAACTAGTGAGTGCCATACAACCATATACAAACTGTACAACCTTATAAAACTCAATATTAAGAGTGCTTTTCCACCACATAAACTTTTTCCAGGAACTCAGCTCTGCATGTCTCCTTTGCAACATCCGTTCAAACATTTGCCACATGTAATCATATAAGGTACAATCACAGTGAAATGTAATCCCGCCAGTTACTTCATTATTTCCTTTCAAACATCAGAGTGAAGCAACAGTAATGAACAAAGAAATACAAGGCAGCTCTGCGTTGTTGTTGTTGTTGTTTTGTGCAAAAATTAACAAAGCTTTTGTGTTTTCACAATTAATACAATCATAGGGCCCTATCTTACACCTGGCGCAGAGCGACACACAGTACAGCGCAACTGTCATTGCTAGTTTCCAGCCGACGCAGTTGTCATTTTCACACCCCCACCCGTTGTGTAAGTAGCAAATGTACTTGCGGCCATCTGTGTGCCCATGGGCGTGTTGGTCTTAAAATGAGGTGTGGTCAGGTGCATTGTTGGCGCATTGCTGTCTTGAGGCAGCAGAAAGCGATTGCGGCATTGACCAACAACAACCTGGTCTATAGTCAATGGCGCAGTATTTTCCTGCTATTTAAAGGGTGCACTATTCAGATAGTAAGATGCGCCTTCATAGGCGGGTTCACAACACGTGTCTCCCCATTAAGAGAGACGCTGTGCGCATTTACGCTCGAGGCACAGCAGCATAACTTCACTGATTATTTAAATCTCCAGACATGCCGACAGGATTGGTCAGGGTCTAATCTAAATTAATGTTCTGTGTTCTTCTATACATCCAAAAGGTCACACACACAGTCCAGGTTCATACAGTGAAATCGTTTGGAGTAAAGCAGCGTCCTCCTGATAAATCCTGAGCTCCATCAGAGCTGTCTGAACCTAAAAGTTTTATTCTGTTTCCCCTGAGAGTTTCCTCTGTCCTGCTGAGTTTATAACTACAGTTTTTAGTTTTGATCCTGATATTTGTTGCAGTGACATTACTACGCGCATGGAAACGATTACAATTACTCAAAACAGCCTCTCTAATCTTTAAAGTAACTCATTAAAGGAAACACTCATACATCAATACAACACACAATAAAGAAATCACCTGGAAAGCTCATGCTGCTTGACATAATTTAAAATGTGGGTGCGGGTATTCAAATCGGAGAAAAAATTTGTTCGGGTGGGTGGCGGGTGGATGATTCATGCATACATGTGGATTCGAATGACATCTGCTTGTTACACACACAGGGAGGCACAGCAGTGCTCCTCCTCCTCAGTTAAATATCGGTGCATTTGCTCATATGCAGTCAAATGGAGCTGTTGATGGGACAGAGGGGAGACGGTGGAGGCAGAAGGTCCACCGGCCAAGGACCATTTAAATAGCAATGTGCCAGGTGCAGGCACACCAGGATTTTAAAGGGAATGGAAGATGACACTCTGATTGGTTTAATTCATGTTATGCCCAAAACACACCTATGAATAATTAAGAGACTAAATACAACCCTTTTGCACCTTGCGCCTTACTTTGCGCCCAGATTATGCGCCGTTTAACTACTAAAAGTAGAGTCGGACATGCCCTAAATGCACTTGCACCGTGCACTTGTACCGTGCACTTTAGACCATGCGCTATAGATCGTCTAAATAGGGCCCTTAATCTCTTCAAATACAATGTGCAGTGTGCGAAAGGGACTTTAAGTTCCTGTGTCTGGGGTTCTTTACTTCCTGGGGTGATTTGGTTGAAAAGTGACTTAAATCAGCTGAAGAAGAAGAAAAAGGATTTAAAAAAAAAAAGAAATCAAAATGCCCTCATAACGTGTTTGAGAAATTGTCAGCTGTTCAGAAAGCTACTCCTGGCTTCTCTCACTCCGTGCCTCTCTGCTGTTACCGCACTTCCTTGCTGTCTCAGAGTTACTGATCACCCATAGTGCACAGCAACACCTCAGGCCCCCTCTCTGCTGCACACAGCTTCAGCTACTATCTTAGTGCCACAAATGATTTCATTTCTCCTACGTGACTTTTCTCCCCTGTGTTTTACGTTTAGCGTTTTTTTCATCTGACCTTCATGTGTTCACTGTGGCCCACCTTGCCTATGTATTATATTGTTATTGATTCTCAAGACCCTTTATTCAGCAGGGGCACCTTATTATTCTCCTGGAGACATTTAACTGTTCCACAGGTTCAATCTAAGTATTCCCTTCCTACCCTCCGTTGAACTCACTTTCATAACATCCACCCTGTCTCTTGAAAATTACATTCATGGAACTAATCTTATAGCAAATACTCGTATAGGATGTGAAGGTAGCTAAGATAGTGCTAGTAAGTGATATATTTTTCAGTCTTACAATGTAAACAGCCTCAAAACTGGTACAAAGTGTTAAAGGGTTTCTCATCTCACTCAGTTGAGTGGCTGACAGACATGGTGTTGTTCACCTAACTCTCACTCTCTCCACAGACACCAGTAGCTTCACATTTCTGTCTCCTCTGTCGTTCACCTTTTCCTTCCCCTCTCCTCTATGATTCACCTTGTTGCCACCTCCTCTCTGGCTGGCTGAAATGCTGTTAAGCCTACAGGGTTGCAGGCAGTCGAGAGAAGATGGTCTGACAGATAACCTCCTCCACTTTCAATCTCCCTTGTCCTTCTCTGCATCCGTCTCTGCCGCTTAAGACATCACAGTTGATGCCGTGGCGAAAGTTACCTCTGCAATCAACATTTCACCACTCCCATCCTCTATAAATCCAATCCTCTGCCTCAAAACCAGCCTATTCCCCCCACCTCACTTTCTGCCAAACAGTTTGGCACCTACCTCGAGAAAAAGCCTGACAACATCCAAAGCTTCTTCCCCTTGCCACCCTTTCACTTCCCCCCCAATTTACTCTCTGTCTCCTCCTCTAATCCCACTGGCACTGACTTATTGTCTGTCTCTCGGCTCATCCCATATGCAGTCTGCTTGAAGCCTTTCTTGTGCAATTCTTCAACCCATCTCTTCCTTCCTCATCCGCACCATTGCTCCTCACTCTTGATGACCTCTTGGTATGCGCTCACCTGGTTTACACCTGCCAGATCACAGTTATGCTCTGTTCACACACTGGAAGAAGCAGAATTTAACGACTTTTCCTTGCTACAACTTAGTCGTTCAACAAATTTCCCCTGCCAAAGAGGTTAAGATTTGCTTTGAGGTGTGGTAGAGATTTAAATACTTAGTAATGAGGCTGGGACAGCCAGAAAAGCCGTCAAAGGCAGAGAAGAGGCTTGGTTGAAAACACTGGTCACATTTTGACGACAATTTTTCATCCTCTGTCTGGGTTTTTTGTTTTACTTCTTCTTTTTCTTCTTCCTTTCTTTCTTAAGATGATTTAAGTCACTTTTCGACCAAATATCCCAGGAAGTAAAGAGCCCCAGATACTGGAACTTAAAGTCCCTTTCGCACATTGCACATTGCAGTTTGCTGCATTGCATCCAAGGAGACGTGATTAGGAAAATACACCAATATTTTATATACACTGGTCAAACTTTGCCTACAATCTTTCATCCTCAGTTGCTCAAAGGGATTTTTTGTTTTATTTTACTGCCTGAGTAGAGAACAAGTGTTTCTTGTTGTAATATTAATTTCGGCCAGAAGAGGCTGAAGTGCAATACTACCTCATGTTCTAGGATTCACGTTTTCTTCCAGGTGAGTTTTAAATAAAATTGACTTGACTTGACTTGATATAAACTAAGGAATAAGTCGTTGTTGTTTTTTTAAGATAATTTTTTCAGCCATTTTGCCTTTATTCGCTAGTGACAACTGAAAAGAGATAGGAAGGGCGGGGGAGAGAGAGGGGATCAATGCAGCAAAGGGCCCAGGGTTGGAATCAAACCCCGGCCGCTGTAAAAGGGACTAAGCCTCAAAGGTACACACTCTACTCTACCTAGTGAGCTACCAGGGCACAACGTAAGGAACAATTCTTGACATGTAGAACTCACTGTTACGAAAAAATATAGTGTTAGAGGGAACTAGTTAGTTGTTATTTCGTTGTTTGAATATATTAAAATATATGTTGCCCAGTGGT
>NTHP01000064.1:1227680-1245242 GCA_003416845.1 Oplegnathus fasciatus
GGAGAAGCACTGTCGACATGACTGTAATGTTACATAACTTGCTAACACACAATACAGTATGTACCTTGTGTTTAGAGTGCATTTCAGTCCTATTTAGAACATGGGGTGGTGTTGCACTTCAGCCTCTTGTGGCCGAAATTAGTCTTACCTTCTAATCAATCCATCAAAATACCCTCTACCTATCCTCAATAAACTTTTTACCTTTTTCTTGGCAGCAACTAAATCTTAGCTGCGGAATATTTTGTATTAGTTAACTTTCAGCATCTGACAAAGCAGCTGCAGTTGCAATACAAAGCATGGTGTGATAACACTTGCGACTTCAATCACTCTGTGCATTTAGCCACTCTAAAATAGCTGAGGCACCTCTTTAATTATTGCTGTCAGCTGTGAGCTTGTTGTGTAATAATTACAATGTAGAAAGATGGGGGGGCAATGGATGTAGTATAAGTTAGTATCTAGGTCTGATGCTCATTATAAAATCTTGAACATTCATACACTGTCAATAAAAGGTGTTGTTGTTTTTTTTACTATGGGCCTATCACAAAGACTTTGCTGTTGAGCTCTCATAAAATGAATCCTAAAAATAAATCCTAAGAGTCAGAATTACTAAGGTTCAGAAAAAACAAATGGATGTCCACCATCATCAGTACAACTTTTATTTTGAGAAAAAGTGGTTACAATAACAGTCTCTTCCTTTTTCTTCACACTTCCTGCACCTTGTCTCACTTAACCTTCTGTCAAAAGTGCTGCAGCAATCTTGATAAGTTGATGTGTTCACTCCATTTACAAAACCACAGATTGTTTGGGTGTCTACAGTCTGACAGGTAAATTTCTCTGACAAATGTCTGTCTCTCTGTACAGCTCCCACGCGCAAATAAATATATGTTCTGTCTGTCTCTCTCTGCCAGACTGCGTCACAGCAGGTCTGTTCAAAACATTGCTATCAAAGTGACTCGACCAGACTCTGTGATTTTATTGCATAAAATATTCTCACTGCACCTTTATTACTGATATTGGTCTTTATCACAGTTAGTTTACATCAAACTTAAAATGTCTGTCTGAGTATTAAATTTAATTCATAACAGTATTATTCATAACACGCCCTTTAGTGCTTCTGGCTCACAAAAAAAAATATCTGACATGATTACAGTTACACTAATAAATGTTTCCAGCATGATTCCATCAATGATAGTGATTACAAATCAATGATGATATTCCATAAACAAGAGTGAGACCAAAGGTGTGCTAACTTGTGCCAGTTGGGGTTGCTACTAGTAACAGAACACCCAACAGAAACCAAATGCTAGTGGCAGAATAGCAACAGATGCAGCTCATACCTTATTGTAACCAGCTAAATACCTGCATGATCTTGTCAGTTATCACAGGACTACTCAAAAACACGTCTAATGGAATTTTTTTTTCAGATATTCCTTTCGTGCACAAATGTTTGTCTCTCCTGTTTGGCAAACTCACCACTTTGCCACTAGTGGTTCCAATCAGACACAAAATGTTGGTCAGACCTTATTTCTCTGGGAGTGTTTCATCCGTGTCTCTTTGAAATAGACTTTGCTTATAATTTTCTCACGTCCATAAATGTGTGAGTGGTTTATTTAGTTTTATTTTTGGCTCCATGCTTTGTACACAGCCATTTAAAAAAAAAACAATAATAGGTAAAATAAGTAAATAGGAAAATCCAACAATAACTCCTCCACTCCTCCAGTGCCAGTCAACCCTGCAACACTGTGAATACTTTGTGAAGGTTGGTGAGGTTACACCAAAAGAAAGTTAAGATCAGACTCACCGTAATTTCCAAATATGTTGCAAAATAACACTTGTAGTTGTAGTTTTGGTTAGGGAAGACTCATGCTATCAGCCTGAGACTTCTTACTCTTGTATCCTCTGAAGTAAAATTAGTTTTAATTAAACACCCACTAGGGCTCGTTCTGCATAAGTACATCACTGGCACTTTTGCCATTACAGTTTCAAAACAATTAATGCAATTTAAAAAGAAAGACAAAAAAATATAATAAAGTACACTAAAACTGTGATCATCTTGCTTTCAGACATGCCATAAAATAGTTTCTATGCTACCCAAGAGCATACCTCATTGTGCTCACTGGCTCCTTTTCAATTTTATCTGTTCTTAAGTTCTCCACACTTGGACATTTTACTAGTGGCCCATTCAAAAAAATGTGTCCCAAAGTGGAACAAGCTAACGTAATACCCTCAATTCCTATCTTTGTCCCATTCCTTAAATTGGTTTCTCAGCAGGTCCCATTGAGGACCAATACTTCTTTCACCCCAAATCACCTCGGTTCACAGTTTCATCAGAAAAACACATGTCACTTAATGGAACTAGCATCTACGAGACCCAAGAGCACTTGGTCCCATGTCTTAACGCTTATTTCCCAGCTATCCTATTCAGAAACATGCCTTTTATTGTGTATAGGTCCCTATAGACTCAAAATTGTGTTTTTTTTCTCTCCCTAATGGACAGTTTCATTGCAGCCTACTTAGAAAGCATGTCCCTCAGTGTAACAAGCTCAGGTCTGATCCAAAATATCTGTCTCAGTTTCATTCCCGGGGCCATTTTGTAACTTATCCAATTTGCAAACACGGCCCTCAGTGCAGCTGTCTCAGATCAGACACGAAATGTCTGCCTGGTGAGTGACATCAATCGTGTTCAATGTCTCAGTCCATTCAGACACAAAATGACATTTAGTGGGTCAGCCTATTCCCAGCATCCCCTTTTCTTTCTCCCTCTCTCTCCTTCCTTAACTTTGTGCCACTCAGTGTATGTGTGTATCTGCACGCATGTGTGCACAAGTGTGTAATAGTCTGCCTGGTTGTCTAGCATCAAACCATTATCATATTTCATTCAGTCCACTGCCACCATATCCTATCTTTTCCCAGATTGCTTCGGTTGGATGGATGACTGTGTCAAACACCTGACATGAAAGAGGGAGGCAGACATGTTTACACTGCAGCTGAAAGTTTTTACTTGCCACGCAAGCGGTTGATGGATCTAACAGTTTGATCCAGACTGAAATATCCCAACAACTATTGGATTTTGTACAGACATTCATAGACCCCAGAGTATAAACCCTAATGACTTTGATGATTTCCTGAGTTTTCCATGAGTTTGATATTTTTGTTTTTTAGTGAAATATCACAACTATTTAACTGATTACCATGAAATATGGTACAGACATCCACGGTGCCCAGAGAATGAAGCCTAATGACTTTGGTTTTCACTAATCCAGTAAAATATCTCATCATCTACCAGATGGATTTTCATTTAGTGCCATTTAACGCCTTTATCAGGTCAAATTCTTTATTTGTCCAGTAATTTGGTAATAATACCTTTAACGACAATGACATTTCCATCAGCCTCCGCTGTACTTTGTGTTTAGTGTTAATTAGCAAATATCAGTGTGCTAACATGCTACATGGAGACAGTGAATATGGTAGAAATTTTACCCGCTAAACCTGCATGTTAGCTGTGCCTAAGGGCAGCCTCCGAGTGGCTAGCATGGCTGTAGACACTTAGGCTTGAATTATGTTTTTAGTTCTTTTTCCATCTCGTGTCACAGGCCCGCCTTTGTAATTTGTACCAGTATGACAAAGCACAGGTGTGTGCTATTTGATGTCATTATAACCTCTGGGATTCCCTTTAGTCAAACAAGTGCCTCCATGAAAGTCTAGTGACCGACAGCTTGTGCACACAGCCTTCTTTTCTCCAGACTTTGCCTCTGTCATTTCTGCACTTTTGTCTCTCTCTCAGTTTATTTAGGCACCCCTGTCTGTCTTTCTTTCTCCTATCTACTACTGAGATATTGTGAAATCAGTCATTTTCATGTAATGGCCATGCGGTTGCTGTGATCATTTCTGTTTTTCAGAGGTCATTTAGCTGGCAGTGATATACAGCACTGACTGTTAATTGAGTTCGATGTACTCTCACTCTCTCCTCCTTTTTCTTTCGCTTAGTGAATTGCTCTCTCTCATGCACGCCCACAATCACTCATTTTAGCGTGTCTGTCTGTGTCACACAACCCCTGTCTCTCCGCTGCCATCATTTATTCACCGTTGCCTTGGTCGTCCTTCTTCTCTCTGTCTCCCACTACGACCACACCGCAGGCCTTCACGCTGAGTTTCCAAATTGGCCCCATAACTGATTTTTTGGGATAACTGCTCATACTTATTCCAGGATGTCACCCATATCCGATATCAATATGAAATGACAGCGATGTCAAAAAGGCTTGTATGCAGAGAGATCACGTCCAATCTTTCTTTTTTTTTTTGTCGGGAATATCTCCCACAGGTTTCTGACACATTTCAGTTGTGCCTTTTGAGTTTGACTGAACACAGGCATCTCCCCAAATACCAATCCAGTCAGCTGTCCCACTTTCTCTCTGTCTCTCTGTTGTGTCTCACTGAACTCCGTGGCAACACTGGCTCAGTCAAGCTGCTGTGTTGCCAAAATTATGAAAAGTGTCTCAGAACTTCTTGTTGTTGCCATGGCAATAAGTATCTCACCTAATTTGAAAGTTCTATCAGCTGCAAGCCGTAGTGGTCAGTGTGGAACCTCACGTCCTTAAAGTTACTGTTGAGAGTGACAACAACTAATTTGGTGTTGTGGAGATAGCTGTCAAATATGTTAAAACCTCCTGTAATTAATTGTTTTGAGATCTGGTGAAGGTGAAGGCCATAGTATATGAGTCACATAATTTTTATACTCAGACTACTCAGTGAGCCTCCTTACCCCGCGTGTAAGCATCTGCATTTGTTATGCTTCTAGTGAATTATTTCGATTTTTTCTTTAATTTGATACCCATACACATTTGCATCTCAGTGTGTGTGTGTGTGTGTTGCATCCATGCATACGGTGTGTGTGGACATAAATGTGATGGAGATAAAATATTTGACCAAATTTAAGATTTCTCAAGCAATTACCTTCTGTCTTTTCCAGCCAGATGGACTTAAAAGTAGAGAAATGACCCAGACAAAGGAGAACATCCTGTCAATAACAAAGTTTTTTTCTAGAGAAGTATTTGATGTTTCAGTAATGCATTCTGCAAATGAAAAGAATGATAGACAAAGAGACAATGGGGACTACAGAGAAGAGAGAGAGAGACAGGTCTGAGTGGATGCATTTGACCACTTAATGATCTGGTTTGTGTGTTTCTGTGTGTGTGTGCTGCCCATTGGGAGAAGAAAGAAAAATGAAAATGCAAATTAGGTTTTGCCTGGTTAGCCCCTATGGAGCTCCTTGTTTACATCTTATTCTTGTTTCTTCATCAGGCATTTTATTCTGCCCTTACAGTATATTGTCTTTGCATCCCTTTCTCTCTTTTTCTATCTGTATGCATTTTTATACCTTTTAATTTTTGTTCTTCATTTCCATCTTTCCATACCACCTCATGCTATCTGTTTCATGGTATGGCATGAACAACTGCCAAAAAAATTGTACAGAGAAAGAAATGCACGCACTAGAGAAAGAGACAGTGTCTAAGTACTTGTGCTGAAAAAAACAGACAAAAGTCACAGAAACACAGCAAACAGAAGACAGAGAGTTAGACAGGCAAACACAAAAACAATGCAAACGGACAACTAGAAAATTCATTCAAGACGAACAGAGACTATCAGAGACTAACAAGCTAACAAGGTGCAGTTGGTCAGGTAAGCAGCAGGTCGCAGGTCTAATGAGATGATGACCATCAGCTGAGCAGAGCCTGATGGAGAGGTGGGGAAACAACACTAGGGACAATTAGAAGAAGAGGAAAAGGTAACTGCTGATCTGACCTATCTGCAGGAGGAAATCATTTGTCTGTGCCTTCCAAAACTGTTCCAAATCACTGTTGAAAAATAAATCCTTTTTAGGATGTTGCAACGCTATGGTTAAGGTTTGGTTAGGTTTAGCTTTTGTAGCTGACCATTTTGTTTTCATTAGAACAATTTTTATACAAAAATTATGCTTTTCAGTTATTTCAAAATAGTAATTTGTAAACGCATGACAAACTATATGTGTTTTATTTTCTTAGATAATGTTTCTTATTATTTGCTGTGTCACTGTGTATAGTACTGTATATACACTGCGTGTGTGTGTTAGACCCACAATATGAGGTATATTTCATTTGTGTATCCGGCCGTAGTCTGGCGGCAGCATGGCAGTTCTCTTGGAACACGTCTCCATGTGTGTTAAACTCTACTTCATCACACCACTCTTTTAGAAAGCCGATTAGAAAATCTGCTAAAATTGCAAATGGAACCTATTATGGCTGGACGCAACCGCAAACCTCGTTTCTGGTAATGAGTCACATACCAATAAAACACATGGACCTACCACACTTTGAGCTCGCTGTTTAAGTTAAAACACATCCTAAGACTGAGTAAAAATCCACCTCAAAACAAGAAAATTCATAACCTCACACCTTGGAGGTAAAAGAAGTTCTAAGGTCTGACCTGGAATATCATGTCTTTAATTTTAAGAATGAAGTAGTCAATTTGTGGAAGTGGTATATTGTGGGGATACAACAGCAATATCTGTCCAATTATAGTTATTTATATATATGTCATAAAAGTAACTTAACAACAAGAAAGGGTAAAATCAGAGATCAGTGCATGTGCTTATCTTCTCTTCTCCCATCTCCTCTCTCTCTTCTCTCCGCCTCACCTTGGCATTTAAGAAACCCCCATGATGTCATGATGGTGTAATACCAGACTATCTCTGGTTTACCTCAATTGATCTTTAATCTGACAGCAGGGATTATATACTGGGGAGTTCCCCCTGACAGAGCATCACACACACTCAAGTAACACAAGTAACCACACAAAAACAGATGGATACACTCACAAACACCACAGTCTAACTCTATGAGGGAGTTTCCTGATAGCAGATAATTATCCGTGTAATTTACAACTGGTGTGCGCAAACATGCTGAGAATGAGTTCAAGAAAGAAAGAAAGAAACTGATGGAACTAAAGGGCTTGGCCCATGTTTTTTTTTCCCCTAGCAAAATGTTTATCATCCACCAAAACACAGTAAAAACCATCTGCAGCCACTGTAGATCTCAGTGTAAATTAATGGTGCATTAACTGATGCAGAGGAGAATTTATGACATCCAAATGTTTGAGTGTATAGGGAACACATGGAAGTCAGAGGCTTTGGTTAGTTCCCCGCCTGCAACGTTCATGTTGCCATAAGATTTACAAATCCACAAGCATGAAAAGGCGGACATGTTAAGATTTTTAAAACTGAAAAAAAAGGCAAGGTTGAACTTAAATTATATAAAAATTGTACTTATAGTTTAACTATGTTTGAACATAAACCCTGAGAATTTCAAGCCAGAGAGTTAAAAATGCTTTATAGAATGACAGTATGTATATGTGGTAGAAGATTGTTGAATCACTGTTAAATCATCTGTTGAATAACTTAAAAGGGGCATTGTGACCTTTGACGTCAGAGGAGGTTCAGACTGTTTAGTCATAAAGATTAGAAGACCTTGGGGAGTCTCAACTTCTTGAGATGTGCTTGAGGGATTTTTGTAAAAGACATGATAGCTAAGAAGAGCCATACACATCACCTCTTTATGACCTTGTTCCGAGGGTATGTCTAGGCGAGTAGAATATTTGTTATCAAGTTGACACCATGCTGTAATTCGATATGTGTGGTGCTTGCTCCCTGGCGCCAGTACTGTAATAAAGTACCTTCTCGTAAGACAACAGAGAGTGACCAGAGAGTGATTTTTTATTCAACAGTATGGGTATCAATGGTCAAGTCAACCTCTTTTCTTTTCCCATACAAAAATTGTGTTTGGCCCTTAGAAGGACATTGCATCAACTTGAATTAATTCTCTGAAGATTTACCTTGCACTTACTGTACCGTAACCACTGCACCAACCCTTAACCTAACTTTAACTTTACTCTAAGACATAACAATATAACCTTTATTTCATCAGGTACAGCATGCAGCAACCACTAGATGGAAGCTCAAGCAGGATTTGCAGTTTGGGTGTAGTTACTCTTTAACCCTAAACTTTAGTGGTTTACCTTGTGGGGATGCAATTTTTGTCCCCAAGTGGTTGGTGAGTCCCCATAATGTCTTTTTGTGACATTACATGATTAAAAAGTAAAAAATTGCTTTGTAAATACAATCCACGATCAATGCAACACAGAAAATAAGCCATCTTCATGGAAATTATGTCCATATTGAGTGATTCTGCAGCACATCCATTACAGGAAGTGTGTCATTTATATAGCGCAGCAGAAAATATGGGTGTGGAGGTCAGGGTGATGAATGGGCATGTGACATGTTGGACTTTGCTTATCTTAATTGTGTAGTTTTGTACACTACATCTATACTATATCATAGCTATACTGTGGGAATACTTTGGTACTACTTGGGTGTTGCAGAATCGTCCAATATCAACATTTTGTTTGGCGAGTGGCTGGTAAATGCAATTACATCATTACATAATTTACAATGAACTCTAGTTAAACCCAACAAAGAAAATAAATCAAGATTAAGTGCAGCTCACACTTCCTCCTCTAGTCATTTTGCTGTCTCACAGGATTTCTAATCACTTTCCATACCTCTCCCACACACACTCTAATTGCCAAAATATACATCTCTGCTAAACAAGTGCCAAAACACATACACATAGCATGGAGACACATATCAACTCCAGGCAGGAGAAAAATATACAAACACATTAGCATCTCTGAGCCACACAAACTCAAATGAGTAAACCTTGCACCTCTGAATCCGCATATAGAAATTCCCACATACGGAGTCCAACACACAAATATACTAACATCCACATTCTTGATGTTTCTCAGCTGTTTATTTATAGTCCATCCATTAGCACACACTTTGTTGACAGAACAACAGCCACATAATTAGGTTAGCGTCTTAAAGACTTTGCTATCGTAACCCTCCGGCTCTCTGATTACCATAACACTTTGCATAATTTTTGCTTGATTACATAACATGGAGATGGCAGCTGTAGCTGGCGGCATGCTGTAAGTGCCAAGAAGTGATTAGTCAAATTGATTACAATATCAATCAATGACATTCATTTAACATCATGAACATTTGCTTAATAAAACTAGTTGTTAATATTGCAGGCAGATGGGGTGGAATCACATTGTATAATTACACCTCTTACTGGAGTGTAGGGTATCATTGGGGAGGCTCTTGTTGTACTAGCATTAATATTGTTGATTTCCTCAATACAATTTATTACACTTTATAGTAGACACATTATTAATGCAAGATGAGGTAGCCAACTTTTAAAAATGCAAATGTGATTATGGAACCATTTCATGCTCTGTAAACTGTAATTGTTCTTAATTATTGCTGACAGGAGCCTGGAGTCCTCTGACTATATTTCAATCAGTAAGATTGATTTTCTACCAGTCAAAAAGTAAGAGATCAGCTTAAAATGGTTGTTTCTGACTCTAGATGTTGTATAAGTCATCGTGACAGTGTTACATATGACACTGAATTAATGTTATACATTGTCTTGTATTACAATAACAGAAAAAAAAGAGGTGAAACTCAAAAGCCTGGACCTTACAGTATATATCAACTCCATTTTCTTGTTGTGGACAGCCATCAAAATACAATGAAAAATAGCCACTGTGTGTACAGTAAATGAGCACACAAGTATGTAATTTATAGAGGAGCAAATTACTTAATTGGCACAAAATGTAAAAGCACTCTGATGATTCACTGATGTACCCAATGAACTGAAATAATTTAATTCATGCAGTTCAATGAGGGGAATTCATCTTGGTGACAAGGTAGAGACCCATTTGAAAACAAAACAAGCTTTTTAAGTACATACAACATTGATGTATGGGGACGCAACATATTACCTCACATTCAGACAGTGGGAACTATAGATTTATAATATAATCATGTTTTTTGTATTACATATATTGGTTTGTTCCACAGTGATGATTTCACGTCCTTGCTAAAAGTTTTTGATTTGCAGATTGTGGCAGTACATTATTCTCAAGTGTATATAGTGTACCAAGGGATACTTAGGGTCAGGTTATGCTCCAACAGAACTAGTGCTTACAGTGTGTTGCCTGTTCCAAACAGCCACACTGGAAGGCATGGTGAAGCCAGCCGTCAAAGAGAAGTGCAACATGGGATATCGTTAAAATATGGAGATACTGGCCACCTTGAAACAAAGAAAGGAAAATGGTAAGTTTCACAATGCTGCTGTATAAAAAAGAACATTGTTTCAGAGGCCCTTTGTATCAACATCACATGATTGCATAACCTGAGGCCTCATTTATGACAGTGGTCTTGTTTTAACACTATTTATTCATGAGCTCATTTCTCACACCAAAGTTTGATTGATAAGAAAAAAAGTTAAGCACTTTTTAAGAAACTTACTTGCTGGATATCTTAAGCACCAGCTACGTATGAATCTCAAATTATCCTTAAAACCCCATCAGTGGGGAATGCTTTGACTGATATAGTTACAGCTACGGTGTGCAGCTGCAGTCCTTCATCAGTGGGCAAATCGGCTCATAACTTTAACAAAACATTTCCTAGAAGTTGAAGCAGCTTAGAGGCCGCTTCTCCTCACTCACTTATTCAGGTCTCAATTCTCTCTAAATACACCATCGACAAAGTCTGCCGAATAAAAAAAAGAGCAGCCATGGCAGTGTTACTGTTTGCAAATCTGCCACAAAATTAACAGCAGATCTCATATTGTTTTTAACAAGAAACACATTGGATTTGACTGTTAATTCCTATTGCCTGTAAGTGGTAATGAACTATGACAATGAAGTTGTTCATAAAGTTGTTTCTTTTATGAGCAACTTGTGCCCTCCCTCTGCACGCAGAGTGGTGGAGGCTGACTTCTGGTGAGATAAGATCCGACGAGATAAGTCATTTCCACATCAAAGTATAAGCTTAAATGAATAAGATGTGGGTTTCTTGGTGTCTTTCTGATCATGTCATCACTGGAAATGAAATTTGATCATACGACCATTTTATATGCCTTTGGTATAAGAACCAAAAGCATCTGTATTCGTTTTACCGAGGCAAGTAATGCATTGATTTAATTGACATTTCACCATTTTTGTGTATGATTACATTAGGAGCTCCAAATGGCTCAAACTGCTAAACTTGGCATCTTCAGTGCTATGCTCTACACATTATAACAAAATGAATGGTTGTTTGTAAGCTAATTAATTTTATTTTGAAAAATGTCAAATCTACAAATCAATGCTGAAGCAAATTGTAGCATCCATTAGCAGGACACAGTAGTCGTGATGCACACTCCCTTCTGCCATTTGCCAAGTTCCGACTTGCCTCCAGCCCTCATTGTAGATAGCTGTGGATAACAGTGAGAGCCTTGGATCTAAACCATAAATGTGAAAGTAATCTGTTACTCTTCAATCCTGATGGTAATGCAGCTGCTGATCTGAGCTTCAAATGTCAGCTGGTTCATTATTAAACCAAAGGGCTGTGATCCTACCTGTCATTAAGCTGCTTTTGAAGGTCAGCAGCTTAAAGAGTATTCAGCTCAATACCTGACACAAATACACTCAGACACACACACATTAATACACACTACTACACTTGAACGCCCACTTGAGCACACATGCACGCTTCCACATTAACACACAGACACAAACACACATCAATAACTCTAAATGTCTGCTGTCAATCACCCCTCCTGCCTGTCTCGCTGTCTATCTTTAGCCCTTAATATGATTCTAATATCTGCAGACTTAAATATGATGAAAGTTCATCCAACCTACTGTCCAATCATGCATGGGGCCAGGACTTGGTATATGATATGATAAGGGTCCACAAACAAATGAAAGGCCATATATTCAAGCACACACACCTAAACTCTTATGCCTGCATGACCCCAGGCCAATGATTTAAAGGCACTATATATGCATTTTTAATCTCAAAGATTGCCTTTTCCCCATGTGTCTGTCACTCTGTTTCACTCTCCGTTTCTCCCTCTGTCTGATCTTTATAATGAGAGCCAGTAGCCTTTAACCCCTCCACAATAAACTCTTTTCTACTCTCATACTTCCTTTTTCTTCCATCATACAAAATTCAGCAGTGTGGAAGATCGTGGAAGGGAAGGGTCAAGGACTTTAACTGTCATTAGCATTTAGATTTGATCTGGTATGAGGTTTGGGTATGAGGTGGAAAGATTTTCAAGTGGTGAAGAGAAGGAGGGCGGATGGAGAGCAGTGCAGAGAGACATGGCAGAAACGGCAGTGTGAAAAGAAAGAGATAAAGCATAAGGCAAAACTTGTTTTTCAAGCAAATCCAAATGGGAAGTGCAAGAGAGGTATAAAGAAGAAAGCCATTTGAAAAATGAGAGTGAGCAAGAGGATGAGAAAGTGGGATTCAAGGAGAGAGGCAGTGAGGTGTGTATGGATGAGTGGAAAATAAACTGTGATAGGCAGAAGGGGAGAAGAGAGACTTAGGACTTTTTATCCTCCTCACGCTCATCTTATTTCATCACGAATAGGAAATTAGTTGAGGCAGAGACAGAGGGAAACATTTCAAGCAACGGAGATGAGGAAAGCTAGAAGATTCTATAGCTCGAGGATCCTGTGTCGTTTAATGTCTGGCACGGTTAGGGATTAGCTAACAACACTTACAGCTGAGGGAGACATGACAGAGAGACAAGAGAGGTAGAAATGGAAAAACATCGAAAGAATGCGCTGTAGTCCTAATGCATTAGTGTATTCCGACAACTTAACAAGTAACAAGCAACTTAACACATTAATTAGTTAATTTATGCAAAAAGATAGTGACATTCTCAAACTTACATTTGCTTACTTTTATTTTCCTGGACCAAATCAGCAGTTTAGCATGTTTTTCCCATTTACTATGAATCCCATTTAGTTTTTATTATCATATGCTGTATATCATGCTGTAATGTTTGATTTGTATAATAGTAAGAGTAAATGGGAACCATGAGTGCTTATATATAAAAAAATATACTAATCAGAAATTTGAAACACATGTTGTTTAGGTATTCCATCATACTGTAATGAACATGTCTATGGAAGTAAGTTAATGTATGTTAACTTAGTGTTTTATCCTGTGCCTTGTTTCAGTTTTATGCAAAATACCTTGTTTTTGTTCAATTGTATTTATAGTTTGGTTAAGTTCTTCTTGTTATTTCATCTTATTGTTATTTTGGCTGGACCGCAGAGGGCCAGCCCTACAAACGCTAAAGTCTGTCACTGAGTGAGTGAGTGAGTGACCGAGTGAGTGATGAAGTTACACCACTGGTTACACCGAGTGTTGGAATTTCCTCATTGGCCGTTCCCCATTCAAAGTGAATAGGCGGGAATTTTAGTTACGTACCGTAACACTATGAGTACAGGCGCAGCCCTCTAAAGCTACCGCTAGTGGGTTTATCCCTTGCTTGTGCAGCACTGAAGACTTTTAGTCTATGTCCACTTACTACGTGGGTCCACCTCAGTCTCACCTTGTTGTACATAACTTGAACTGAGACCGGACAAGCACAAACGCACACCCACTTCAGGTGAAACTATAACCAGTCCACACTCCGTCAAAGTGTCACAGCGCATCACAGTACATCATCGGCGCACAGATGGCACAGAGATGGCACAATACCTGATATTCACCATGAGAAAATTGGAAAACAAGATAAAACCTGCTGCTGTGAGAAGCGGAGACGATGGTTACGGACTGTGACAGTCCAGCACAGAGCAGAGTAGGAGAGAAAATAGCTCACTATGTGCAGAGAGTGAGAGAAAGCGCACAGTTAAACACCCCAAATAACAACCCCTCTGACAAAACATTCAACACAGAGTGAGTCGAAGACGAGAGACATCCTGCAGATAGAAATGAGTGAAAGAGCAGGGGAGCTAATAGATTATTAGAATAGTTATAATTATAAGTTCTCTTTCAAATCGAACATCTTAAGATATGAGTGAAAAACAGAAGCAGATATGACTGTTTCAAGACTCAAAATCTTAAAGTCAGGCAGCTTGCTTTAAGATCACTCAGTCTTCTAAGAACTGGTTCATATGATCCCTCTGGCAGATTTTATATTGTTTGGTTAATGATGATGTGTGATCTTCTGTGATTATGAAATAAAATCTCAAGTCAAATGTTTTCACAGGAGCTCAGTTGTCACTTCCACTGAAGGGATGAGCAATGATTATATGAAGGTTAACTGCTCTTACAAATAATCAAATAAGTTTAACCTTTGATATTACTATATGCACCATACGTCTTTGTATAAGACCATTAAGCTGTCCTAGAGGTGGAGTGCACGTGTGTATGGGTGAGTGTGTGTTGAACTGTATTTCTATAGTCTAATAGTCTGTTAATAATGCAAATAAATGGTTCAAGAAATGAAGTTGCCCACGAAAAATAATTTGAATCTATTCTTGGTTTAATAAAAAACACATTTAAGGGGCCTCTGCCAAAAATATTACTGTAAAAATTACTTATCTGCTGAATTGTCAGAGCCTAAAACTGTCCTCCCGAGTCCACGTACTGAAACTAATAGCAATAATCAATATTCTTATGTTAATAAGACTATGTTATGTTATTACTAATAATAACTATGTGTACATGAAAGGGTCGCTCATAGTGACAAACCCGTAGATTATTATTACCAGACTCTTCAGTCCCCTCGGAGTATTTGTGCAGGGGCATTTACATCAATGGAAGAGAGTTGGCCAAGGTTTGCCGGTCTCCCTCAGTCCATCCTGGCATAATAACTGTAGCTGCCATCCTTTCTGCTTCACTAGAGATCATTCACCGACAGTAGAGAAGGCTGCTGCCACTATCGACTAAGGACAAACTATGCTTATGATCCCACAGCTAGTGATCAATATCATTCCCTTCATTGCTTTGGATAACATTTTAACTCTCAAACACAAGTGTAGGACAAATCGTGTGTTTGTTTGTTAGTGATGAGAATCATTAAAATACTGATTTTGACCTCCATACTCAGGTGTATCTTTGAAACTATAAACAAACATCTATATATTGTAAAATATTGTTCAGGATTGAGCGTAAAATGTAATTCTTCTTGCTTTTTCCAGAGCTTTCAACCACACCTCACAGTCTTCATCAGCGGGCAGATGTCATGGAGATATAGCTCAGTTGTCATCACGACACCTCAGTATGAAACTTGATGATCATATATGGGGGGCAGATCATAACCCCTGCCTCTGTTCAAAGATGGTCTTTTATGTTGGAAGTGAATGTCCTTCTTCATCTTTCTCAGGCTGTCCACTGACTCCTGGTCGATGAGCTTTGTACTATGCTGTCTTTAGAAGACTGTGAGATGTGGTTGAAAAGCTCTGGAAAAAGCTAATAATTGGACCTGAAGGTTTCTTCACACATTTCTGAAAAGATGTTTGGTCAGAAAGCAGCGTACTGTAGCTGTCAGGAGTTGTGAGATCAGCAGGAATTACAGTGCACTAACTTTTACTAAGACTCACGATGTGCAACTGTTAAAAACGCCGTGACCAGCAGACAAAGATACCAATAACATCAGTGCAGTACAATCTTTTTACACTCAATATGATCAGTATCACCTTCATTCACTGACCAAATTGAGTGTACATTGTAAGAGATGCTGAACTGTAAAATCATAAAACACCTGTTTAAATGTATGAGTTGGAAGGTAAAGCTGAAAGCAGTAGAAACTTTAATGCGGTAAAAAGTTTATTTCATTGATTTTTTTTTTCTTGTTTGTTATATTTTCTTGTCTATCAAATGTTATTTCTGGCTATTTTATACAATATTCCATCATGAAAATTGATTATTTTAAAATCAGATTTTCTGTCTGACATTAACATAAATTACAAGTTACACCTTTATAAGGACCAAGCGTTTACTGTTCTGTAAAATGCAGTCGACCCAACTTACACTTCCTGTTTGATAATGCCTTAATTTAATGTTGTATAATTTCAAAGTAAATGAAATAAATGCAAACTGACTGCAATGCAACAATGTATTTATTATTTTGAATAGTAAAGTGAAAAAAAATGAAAAAAGGAATCATTCAGCTGAGGAAGAATCTCAGTCAGTCTCAGTGAAACAGGCACTTCAGCTGGAGGGGTCACAGGAGGTGGTGAAGCTGAAACCATCACAGAGTCTGGTTCTCTGGTGGGCTCATCAATCTTTTTCTCGCCATCCAGGACTGAAGCAGTGACTTCAGCTGGAGGGGTCACAGGAGGTGGCGGAGCTGGAACCACAGCAGTGTCAGTCTCTGAACGTGGTGCTGGCAGTTCCTCTGCTTCCAGGCTACTGTTCATGCCATTCTTTACAGTAATGTTGCCAAGAGGTTCATCACTGGTGGTCAGAGGAGATGGTGGAGGAGTAATGACAGCAGAGTCTGGTTCTCTGATTGGTTCAGTGTCCTCCTCCAGACCAGGCTCCTCATCCGCATCTTTAGCAGGGCTGGTTTTGGCCTCTGCACCATCCACCATGTCTGGCTGGATGCAATCCTTTCTAGTGTTCATATTTACAGACACTGTAGTAAGAGTCTCTGAGGCTGAAACAGCGCACAGATCTCTCCGGCTACAACATCAGTAATGATGTTCAGCACCTCAGCTGCAAAGCAGTTGAGCCTCTTCACCAGGACGTCTCAAGAGTGACCCCCTCTAACCTTCTCCTGGATAGGCTGGACCAGGTCATCTCTGATGGAGCGGGAGAAGGTGACCCAACAGAGCATGGAGGATAGAGCAGTGAAGACCTGGTCCTCAACAGCTTTGGTGACCCCAGCAGCCATTTTACAGAGATGCTGGGAGGGCATATTGAAGGAGGTGTTTGGAGGAGGCAACCAGAAACCCCGCAGGACTTTTGGAACCACCTCCATCACCACCTCCCGTGGGCCAAGCAGTTTGGATCCGTGGGCCTCCTGCTGCTGCTCCGTCAGGATCCTGGCGTACGTCCGTGCCTGGCTGATGATCTTTGGATGTCTGCAGGTTACAGTCATTCAAAATTTGTTTTACAAACACTTCAGAACACCACAGAGACATCACAACCACTGAACTTGAACTGACAATAAATGTGTCAAATATGACTCACTGGAACTGAGGAGGGGCGGCTTCTGGGCAGCTGAGCAGCCTTCTGGCTTCAAACTCAACGTCCCTCATCTTCATGCTGGTGTTCACCTCCCACACCTGAAACAAGGAGCAAGATATGATGAGCAGATTTGACACATTTACAGAATAAATCAAGTGTAATGTACCAGTTGACTCCAAATTACTGTTGAGTCTGTTAAGGATTGTGCTCTTACCAGCTTGAGAAGCGGCCTGACGTCAGCCTCGTCAAAGTCCTCCAGTTCAAACTCCCAGAGCCTTCAAACAGAAAGAAAACACAAGCTTCTTCTTCACTGTTCCTCTTCCTCATTACAGACAGATTAGTGTGACATGAGCAGAGATAAGGTCAGGTGTAGCACTGGACTGTGTGTGTGTGTGTGTGTGTGTGTGTGTGTTTGTGTGTGTGTGTGTGTTAGTAACTCACTGCACTCTCAGTGTGTGTTTGCTCTCCTCCACCAGCAGCTC
>NTHP01000064.1:1247543-1296766 GCA_003416845.1 Oplegnathus fasciatus
AAACAAGTCCATTTAAGGAGATGGACTATGACCTTTAAACCTGTACCCTTAACGTAAACCATATGGAACACCAGATACCACAGTACCAAAAGAACCGCTCCATAGCGACCCTTTTTTCGTTACCCCTCTGCTGGGGTATCTAGCACACTGACCTGGTACTAAAAGGTGGAGCTAGAAACACTGCAGTCCGCTGATTGGTCAACAGAATCTTCACTCTACCTTACCTGCAGAGGCATACTGCTGCTGGAGCGAGGCGAGCAGGCGAGGCTCCGGGACTTTTTGACTTTTTAAGTGAGGAAACAGAATATTCACAGTTCACATAATCCGGTTGAAATTCATGAAGAGTTTATTAAGCCATGAAGATCCAATCATCACTAAAGCGTATTTCATGTAAGAGAGCCAATAAAAACAAACGGAATGGTCAAAGTCGCCATATTGATATTTAAGGTGGGCTGACTGATTCACGACATCAACTCATGCATTGAGTAACATGCAAGAAAACATTCCACCTTAAAAGTTGTTGGTATAGCTGCTGGTGTAGCCTTTGATCAGTACAGTGAGTTAAAAAAATTTTCTCCATTCTACAGTGAGCTAACGTTAACTAGTAAAGATGAAAAGGCAGCAAAACATCCTTCACTTTAGAAACTTTTTTGCAACTTTTCCTCAGAATGGATGTTTTGAATGTGGCTTCATTTGCTTGGCACAAGTAAGTAAATGAAATCATCTGCTTAACGTTACGTGGTTGACGCGCTATTACCCAGTAACAACCCCGCCTACATTTAAGAGTACTGTCTGTGGTGGAAACGCAACACAGATCTAGGGTTTAGGTACTTTTGAGCAAGGGTAATATATACTATACCAAAGGTACTATACCGAAGTGCTTAATGGAAACGCAGGTTTATGAGAGCCCATGTGCCAGCAGGTCTGCAGAGCCGGCTCATATATGGATGTGCCAAACAACACCTGTGAAGGAAACAAGATAATGTTGCTCATTAGTTTGTTATTCAGAGGTTTAACTCCATCTGCAAATGTTCACAGTCTAACTCCAGTAAAAAAAAGCCCTCTCACATACCCTGATGGGTCTGTAGACGCCTCTGCTTCCTTCTACAAACTCCGTGGATATTTTGTTGCTGTATATCAAAATACAGAAAAGTTTTAACTGTCAAAGTGACAACGAAGATTTTCAACCATCCTGACCATCCTGAGGAACTCTGATAAATCAATGTGTTGAAACTGCTTTTACATTTACATATTATTTGAAACCCAACAATAATGTGTCGCTTTTAAATGATCATGACAGGGTTTATATCAGAACATCATGTTGCTTCTTTCAACATGGAAGGACAGTTGGTGGATGTATATTGGTAGAAAATACTGTAGTGAGGTCTGATTATAGATATTTTGACATTGATACTTGTCATAGCACACTTACATTTTTGTTTTTTGTTTTTTGTTTTTTATTTGTCACATGTAATCATATAAGGTACAATCAGCCCTTTATGAGTTGGGCTGTACCGTTCCTGACTTGATTTGAGAGAAGAGCACACATATCTTTCTTTGACATTTGGTCAAATTATTTGATGTTTGAATTAATGTCTTTTCATTCTAATGTCTTCTTATTTCCTCTTTATTTCCTGTTTTTTTTTTTCTTGCATGCCTGTGTATTCACGGTGTTGCAAAAAGGTAACTGACACAGAATAATCGAACAAAGGATGTGGCTGTCCACATGTGACCTGCATCTCAGACTCAAGTTCTACAAGCTGGCACCCTAGTTTCTGGGGGCTTTGGCTGCTGGTGATCACCTTAACTGACTTGATTAACCATTTATCCTTGAGGACCAGCCTTTGCGTCTGGCAAGGCTGGTGACACCCCAAGTAGCGTCTTGGCAACATGCAGTGCCATATTTATTTATTTTACCTTTTTTCTATGGTGGTTATGGTTGGCTGCATGATCGGCTGAGGGATGTTTAAATATTGTATTTGTGTAATTTGTTCATTCAGCATGGGTGTGGAGATGGCACAGAGACGGCCCAGGACATATGACTGGGGGGAAAAAGGGGACTGAGTATACAGGGCTCTCACATGAGGAGCACCCACAAAGATACTAGAATGAATAGCCATGGATGCAGGGAGGGACCCATAGGGAATGCCTATGTACAGGGTCCAGAATTTTGTGCTACGCACCTGGAGACGGCACAATACCTGATATTCACCATGAGGGAATGAAACTGGAAAACAAGGTAAAACCTGCTGCTGTGAGAAGCGGAGACGATGATTACGCACTGTAACAGTCCAGCACAGAGCGGAGTAGGAGAGAAAATAGCTCACCATGCGCAGAGAGTGAGGGAGAGCGAAGTTTGACACACCAAATAACAACCACTCTGACAAAACACTCAATACAGAGAGTCAGAAAAGCGAGAGACATCCCGCAGATAGAAACTAATAAAAGAACAGGGGAGTTAATAGATAATTAGAATAGTTATAATTAGAATAAATTCTATTTCAAATCAAACATCTTAAAATATGAGTGGAAAGTTTGTTCTTGCAGCTGCATTTATAACATTTTTTCACTCAAACATAGTTTAACTATGTCATGTGATATGCTACCTCAGGACACTTTAAGAACAAATATTACTGGGACCACTACAGAAGATTGCAGATGAACATTTAATATCCAGGAATTCACATCATAGACACGACCACTGACTATGCCTGTAACAATTTGGCCACAATATAGCACACTGACCATACACGGCCCAGCCATATACAAGGTTTCAACCTAGTCTTGTTTGTCTTGTGTATATTGTTCTATGACAGAATCAAATCAACAACAGCTTCCGAAGTTATCATTTATTTTCAGGTCACCTGGGTAGTGCAAAAGAAAAAGCACCTCCCAAAACCCAGATTCCAGGGTCGCTTCAAACTTGACAAAGCACACTATAGATTTAATTTATCTTTTAGAAAATAAAAATGTCAGAAAATACAAAAAAAATGCCCACCACAGGGCCAAGTTCAACACAGATTCCAGTATATTCAGATCAGTTTTTTTGTCTATTCAACAGTCCAAACCCCAATGACATTGACAGAAAACCAAGAAAACTGGCAAATGTTCACATTTGGGAAGCTGGAACCAGTGACATTTTTTAAACGTTTTTCTTAAAAGATAATTACCTTATGATGATATTCTGCTTATTGGTTTCAGGGTTTATGGGGAAATAATGAAGCCACCAGTGGGGGTCAACAGGGTTAGAGCCCAACAACGTTTTTGGCTCAGGTCCCTCATGCAAGTTAATCACGCTATGGTTGCATAAGTTATCGGTCGGGGTGTCTGAGGACGACAACTGTGGTGCTCCTTTCCCTCCCCAGACCAACAGTCACAGCCAAAAGCAGCCACAAAGCACTTTTCCCCTGTTTACCTTGTTACTGAACTTCCTTTAGCATTTTTTTTCTGTTTCCTAATCCTAACTTAATGGCACTGTAATGAATTAGATTTAAGAGTTTAAGAGTAACTGTCTAACTTGACTAATTACAATGAAGTAAATAGTTTGCAAATAAAGTTTCCCTGCTCTGCCAGATGTGGAAAAAGAGGGTTGGGAAAAAGGACTGAGAAGTAATGGAAAGAAAGAAAATAACTTTCATTTTCTTTCAGCTAGCTTCATGGCTCTCTCAGGTCCTCGGGTATGTTTGTTTCAGATGTGAGCATCTCCCTCTGGGATGGGGCTAAGCCTGGTGCAGTAACTCATCTCTGGCCCATGTCTGCTCGCAGTTACGGCCTCAACCTGACTCCACGACTGGGTGCTTCCTCTAACACACATTGTAACTCTTTTCCTTCTTTTTTTCTTTAATTTTCCCCTGTCTTTTCCTCCATCCTTCCTTTCTCGCTCCTGCTCTGCACTACAACAGACTGACATGTTTAGTATGAAGCTTGTTTTATCCAAACTTATTATCTCTATATATTCATAATCATTCCAAGACACTTTACATTCCTCAAAATATATGGGACATTTTGAGCAGGGCCATTTACAAGTTTGAAAACAGAGAAGAAAAGAAATAAGTGAGACTAATTTGAAACACTGTATCTCACTTAGCCCTGGTCTGACTTGAAGGCCATGTAATGGTTATAGAGCAATTTCCTGTCTGGCAAACAAGGACATCTACGTAGAGGTCAGAGTTCAGAGATAATCTAATTCTCCTTAAATACAGTTAACAGATTTGCAAGATAATGTCACACTGAAGATGAAGATGTATGTGTGTGTGTGCGTGCATATGTGTGTGTGTGTGTGTGTGTGTGTGTGTGTGTGTGTGTGTGTGTGTGTGCGTGCGTATGTGTGTGTGTGTGTTTCAGAAAGAGAGAGTAAGACAGACAGCACGCCTGCACCTGTTTCTGGTTTAAATGCCCTGATACAGATCTCAGACTCGTTTTTACTCTCTTGGACTCTCTTATAGGCATGAGGGAATGACCTGTCTGTTTGGCATGCATGTCTGCAGTGGAAACAGTGTGTGTGCCTGTGTGAGCGGCTGAGCATTCGTCCCTACGAATGCATCTTGGTATGTCTTGCCTGTGCGTGTGTACATGCACCTGTGTGTGTGTGTTTGTACATTCACATTTGTGTGTGTATGCACTTTCGATTACATGCTGCTACAAACACATGCACGTGTGTATGCGTGTGCAGAGGTGTATGCCTTCGGCGGGAATGTTTTATACTGAATCACACACACCTGTGTCTGCACCAGTTAACCCAGGTGTGTAACTGTACCTACTTCCCCTCTGTCTCCTTCACTGACTACAAACTCAGGAAGTCACTCCAAAAGGTTATTTGATGTTTCAATTTTTGTTTTGACTGAGAAATATAGAAGTTTAGCAAGGGAACAAAATGACTGATTAAATTCCAAATAAATACCACATTACAGACCTGTATTCCCTAGAAATATAAAGAAACCTAATTGAAAGGAAACTTTATATGTTCAGCGATTGTTGTAGCTTTTTCAGTGTACTTCTTGTGTGCTCTTCTTGTGCGCTACTGAGATTACTCTGCAGTTAAAAGTGAGGGTAAAAAAAAAGGAAGTTAAAAACAAACATCTGATCTGACAAACACTGCAGTCAGATCACTAATTTATTTAATGATTAAAAATGCACGGTAACTCTGAACAACAGCAGCTACAATGATTGAGGATAAATACACAATGAAGCCAAGTAACGTATTTCCATTGTGGCTGTCGAAAATACACTGTCTGATGGTTAAAAAAAGAACAAAAAAGAACTGCATATTGAACACTTTCATCTATTAAATCGCCTTTGAATGGAAATTATGCAGAGAAAACTGAGAAGGAACTTTTAACTTTTCAGACAACCACAACATGGACTAAACAAACTGACTGCTCCAACTCTGTATTAGGACAGTGCTCCTATTATTTGAACTGGAAGGCGACACAGAGACCCATTTGACTCGGCTTGGCACTGCTTGAATTGTTTGGTTTTGAACTTGTTCAAGTTTAGTGAAAAGTTAAATCGAGTGCATGTCACATTTTATTCCACACTGTCAAACCATATCAAAAGAAGCCATTTGGCACGGTGTTCTGCATGTCTATCCACCTGGAAGCTAGTGTGAGAGGTTTTCTCTTTAGGCTGTTTTGACTGTTACTGATTTGTGTTTCTGTGTGTGTGCCAGTGTGTTTGCACACATGCATGCATGTTCATATGTGTTTTATCTGTTGGTATACTCTATGTGTTTTTGTGTTTCTGTGTGTTTTTTCACATTTTTTTGTGAATTAGTGTATATGTCTGAGTGGTATTTTGCAGGGCAGATGTGTGTATGATAATGTGTTCTACTTCCCAAATCAACTCCCCTGAGGCTAGTAAAGCGTGAATGGTGTCAGAGACGAGATAAACACACAGTAGGATGAGAGGCTCCCAACCTGTTTGGAAATGTGTGCGTGTGTGTGTATTCTTGTACTACTGTCTTTGTGAGGACCAGTTTGAGTTTTAGATGATGAGTGTGAGGACATTTTTGGGAGTCACCTCTTAAATGGAAGTGTGAGGATTAGGACCTGGTTTTAGGGTTAGTTTGGAATTATGTATAGGTTAAAGGTGTAGTCTGCAATTCTAATCCAATACACTTTTTGTCATATTCAGCTAATATCTCCTCACTGTCCGTTAGCTGTCCATTCTGTGTGTGCGCTGAAAAAATCTGGTGTTCATACACAGCCCTGGCTCTGTAAATGGGAAACAGAGTGGCTCGGACCGAGCCACACAACTCGTGCTTGTGCACAGGACAACAGTTTGGACAAGAGCGAGTTTGAAAGTTAATTTCAATGTATCTAGCAAGTCACACGTTGGCTGAATTAATCTGGTTTACTACAGCGGTATGATCCCAAAATAAACAGATTTTGCTGTGATTCTATTGCAATAAACGGATCAAAAGGATGCCAAAATAACTACATCATGATGCCAATTTGTACAAAGTCTGAATTCATGCTTTGTCAGGTCTGTCCACAAGACGACGTGCAAACAACTTTTAAAATGCTTGTTTTCTGAATGAAGTTCGGATCGATCAGGGCAAAACAACGTCATCTAAATTAGGCATAAATAAGGCAGCGACATTATTGTTTATACTCTTTACACTGTTTAATGAAGGTGTAATACAGCAAAATAAACACATTTTGCAGTAACTTTGATAAAATGTAAGTAAAGAATGGAAATGTACAACCGTGTCTTGAATCTGTGCTAGTGGGACGATGAGTTTATATTTAGATCACAGATTGTGCTTTTAAAGTCAGGGCTAAGGTTAAGCATGTACTTTGAACTACTGCACACTGAGAAATGTCCTCACACATCTTACATTAGGATTTTATACGTGTGTGCACATCTGTGGTCTCTTATGTGCATGTCTGCATTCAGTTGGCAACAAGCTGTCTCATTCATCATACAGCTTAACTCCCTATCTAACATCGTTCATTTAAAAAACATCCCTTAGAGCAAACTAAAGTTGTTTTTCCTGGAGAGAAATGATAGTCCATCTAAATAGAGGGAACCCAAACTTTCATTATGACTTCAGATAAGCAGGCGGCTGAACCTGTAATGTAGTTTTGAGTTACAATGTGAGGAATGGAGGGCTGTGGGAGCATTGTAAATAGCCTAGTAAATCACTAATATGTACTGCAGACTTTTTACACAGTCTGCTACAGCAGATAGCAGTATATTGGCATAGTCGATTTACCCTTAGGCCAGATATACATCCATTATCAATGGAATTGCTACTGTAGAGCTTAATGGACTTAGAGGTTGCAGAGTTTCTCACTGCAACTTGTGAAGCAAATATAGTCTGAAAAGTGAAAGGAGTAAAGCAGATGTAGGTGTCTATTATACTAGAAAGCGACTACATCGGACCTCTATCACAGTTTACCAGTCAAACTAACTAAACTTTATCTCTAAATTCAGTCTCAATTAGAGAAAATAACTCAAAATCACTAAATAATAAAAGATAACAGAAACAGATGTTATAAAATATACATATAATGTAGGGGTAATTTGAAACTTTCCTATTATTATCCAAGCCTCATTTTTACTTCCAATCAAACCAATTGTCAAACAGCTTGTGTTAATAATAAAAATATAATAAAATAAATATATACAATAAGACAAACAAGATACATTACATCAAAAAGCTAGTAAACAAATTTCAGTTAAATATTAGACAGTACTCTGCAAGTAATAAAGGCACACTCATTTAAAAAAGAACATTCCCAACATCAGTCTACTAGAAAATGTATAACAGAGACTGAGATGGCCAATCATCCTTGAAATAGAATTTACAAAGATGAATAAATGCCCCACAGGCTTTGATGCATCTTAAAATACTACAAACACCACAAAAAATAAACATCCCACATTTAAAGCTTAGCCATTCATCAACAAAAGGAAAAGGCTTCTTCTTAACTAAAATCCCATCTCCAAGTGCAATAAAGAAGTAGATAAAGAGCAGGAACATGGTCATATAATGCCTTTTAACCAAAAATGTAGACATCTAAACAAAACCAGACAGGTACTTCTTTTATTTTCATGTGGAATCTGATCCCTTAATAGCTCCTGTGAAGCTCTCTAATCTTGCCCAGCTCCTACTGTGTGTTTAAAAGCAGGTGATAATGTCGGTCTAACAGTCGCTGGCAGTTTGGAGCCGTTATCCACCTGACTTCCTGTCTGGGGAGGAAGTGGGCTGTCAGATCTGATCATCTTCAGAATGTTCCTTCTCTCTGAGGTCTCCGCTGGCCTGGCTGTGACCCTGACCAGGGGTTCAAAAGTCACATGTTTCCCACCATTTCTCTACACTGCAACCGTGCAGCCCTCAAGTTTTACAGTGAGTGTGTGCATGTGGAGTAGAGGGAGACCCAGTTTCACTGTAGGAGTCAGGGATATGGCTGGGGCTGTCAGGCCAAGGTGAAAACAAGATTTTATGGAAAATCTGTTTCTGGTTTAAAAGACATTTTCTCTTCTTCATCAGTTTTTCCCCCTTCCAGTGTTTTCTGACGGGCAATGAAGCAGTTATGTATGGGGCTACCTAAACCTGTGAACTTGTGCAGGAAGCACGCCTGGTTTTCAACTAAAACACACATGCCATGTTGTTGTATGGTTGGTATACTTGATATTTTAATGAGTCTCCTTGGTCTGTGAGTATTCAACCAGGTGGATCTTTAAGAGCCAAGTGGTCAGTTGTAGTACAATCATCATAAATACTGAATACAAATAAGATCATCATTAATATACAGTAGGTGTATGCTTTTTTTTTAACTCACAGTTTTTACTCATCTTAAACAGCAATCTTCTGGTGGTCCTTTGACTAGAATGATAATAACAATCAACAGAAAAAGATGAAACCATAGAAATTAATATCTAGCAAATGTTTTACAAACAATATGAGCAAGTAGGAATTAAATGACAGTCACAAGCTAACATCTTGTCTGGGCTTGTTTGGGCACTTTCAGACTCTATAAAATGCCCATTAGAGACATTTAGTTAATTATCACATGAAGTTATTGAAGAGTCCCAGTATCATGAATGCAAGCAGCTGTGATATATGATTTACATTTTGGTAATAATGCCCTCATAGCCTTTGGCTGTGGTCTCTTCACTGCTTTCATTCAAGTTTAACGTGCCTCCATAGCAGTTGCGTTTATTACCAATGATTTATAATTACAGTTGTACAATTAATCTATTTCAGCCTCTTTTTACATTTGCTTTCTTCCCTCTCATTTTGCCTCTCGTTCTACTCCACTATCCTCTCCCCTACAATATAAATGTCATCTCTTTCAAGCATTTGGTGTCGTCCTCCCTCCTTGCCTTCCTTTTCCCCTCCCTCCCTCCTCATCCCTTGCTTTCCTCTCTACGATGTCTTTGTCTCTTTCTCCCCTCCCTCCATCCATACTCCAGCTAAACATTCTTACAAATATGCATTTCACTCCATCAGGTTCTCCAGCAAAGTAAGTTAATCTAGTGAGAAGCTATAAAAGCATTGTTTATGAACAGAGCAGTAAGTGCATTGCTGGCAAGATAAACCACCCTGATTTATTTTAAGGAGATCTCAGGGAGTAATACAATGAGGACAAAAATGCTCTCTCTGTTGCACTATATGCATATGCCTGTCTGTGTCTGTCTGCCTCTTTCATCCCCTCTTTTTACCTCTTTCTCACTATTTGTTTCCCTTCTCTCCATCCATCTCTCTCACTCTCTCCCTTCAACCCTCTGTCTCTCAGTTTCTGTGCAAAAACACAACCTCTCTCATTCTGTCTCATACTTTGTCATTCTGACTAGCGCACTCTCTCAGAGATGTATTGAAATGCCTTAACTATGTTGTATATTTTGCCTCCTACCTGACTTTTTATGGCCACTTTAATTCATCTGCGGGAGGCAACCTTTGTTTGAAAATGTGCTATGCAACAGAATGGGTTATACAGAATCACCCCAGTGCAAGAAAAGCTTTTTTTCCACAGCTCTGATATTGTTTTATTTAATGCAGCTGGCTGACTTAATAGCATCACATGTAATACTAGTGTTGCACAGGTGCTGAGGACAAGAGACTTTATAGAATGAGGAAAACATATCCAGGTGTCCATCAATCCAGCTTTAGCGGGTTGTGGGGGCATGTTGCACCAGGTACAGGTGAGACCATGAAATACGATCCAGGACATCCAGTTGGAGTAACAGATTAATGCCTTTTGGCAGAGCTCCCTGCATCGACACCCCCATAGCGCCGACGGACTGGCTTCATTCAAATGAATGAGAGGGCTACGTTTTTTCAGGGCTCCAGTTTATTTTTTAGTTTAAGACATTTGCAAATAAGATTGACAGAAAATGATGTTAGTAATGCCATGTTAAAAAACAAGTAGTTTTCACATGTTTTATCTCATTAACAGCCACATCACTTAGCTATACATACTGCAGACTATTTGCCTAAGCATGATATTTGTCGCATATATTTGTCTAAGGTTTGTTACTACTGAGCAGAAATGTCTTTATTTGTCTTTTATTTCTGACCATATGACTCATGCAGTAAGAGTTTTCAAAATGGTTTCTGTGCTGACAATTATAGTACCATACCTCTAAAACCAATGCCATGCTTTGGTTGGCAATTTGCAATAATTGGCTTGAACAGGCAGAATATTGGTGTGATCTATTTCAAAGACAGAAAAGAGATAGAATGGTGTGCTTTCAAAGTAAGGAACTACAAAAAGTGGCAAGTAAATGTAGGATTTTAATTCAACAGTCGAAAAGCAGCCCTGCCGACTTACCCACCCACACTGACTTTGTTTCTTTTGGCAACGCACATATGCCTATGCTACAGTACAGTACATAAGGAACCAGCACTCTGACCTGAGTGGAGGACCTTACGTTTAAGGAAAGAACTTGTAAAGTAAATCTTTTTCAGGAGTTATATATCTTTATCATAATTTTGCAAGTGAAAGAGGCCACATTTTCTGCTCTCTGCAAAGAACTATAGTTGAGGGAATATGGGAAATCCGAGTGTACGTCAGAAAGGTCAAATGCATCGACAAGAAGGCCAAGGATACCATGACAACAGATGGGATGGAGAGGAGGGGTGGCGAGTCATGGAAGCTGACGAGAGGGTTAGGGTGAAAAATGAGGGATGAGACCAAAAGGTATGGGGGGAGTAGAGGACAAAGGAGCAAAGGTGGGCGATTAAAGAAGAAGGAGGTGAGTGGTGAGAAGAGAGTGACAGAAGTTAGGAGTTAGAGGAGGTGTGGAGGTGAAGAATGGGGTACGGCACAAAGGAAGGACAAGGGGGAGAAAAGGTGGTAAAAAGAGAGAAAACACCAGGGGCAAGGAAAGTTCGAGAGAACAAGGGATGTGTTGGATTGAGAGGACAAGAGTGACAAAAGTAGTAGATAATGAGAGACAGATGGAGGGAGTGAAGCGAAGGGAAAGAATGGAGAGACGAAACAAGGAAGAGAAAGAGGGATGAAAATGATAGGGGTGATGAGGGACAGATGGACCCGTGTGATGGATGGAGAGGTGGGAGGATGAAGTGATATAGTGTTGAGATGAAAGTAACACGTCTCAGTCTGCGCTGTTTCCTGCAACAAAGGACTCCCCAGTATGTGTGTGCGTTTCTGATGGTTGGGGGGNGCTAGAGCAGTTGAACTTTGATCTCATTAATATGGTTGGACTGACCTGGCAACCCGGACATGCCAAAATGTGTGCGCACAGAGCAGCAGCAGCAGCAGCATGGACATTTTGTACTCCTTCTGCTGCAATAAAACATAAGATCAGAGCAGATGAAATCAGCAGTAACGGACACACGCAGCACACTAACAAGCACATAAACAAAGAAACACAGAGAAGCAAGCATACACACAGGAGAAAAAAGAAAACATCACCAACAGATGAGAGCCAGTTGTCTTATGGTAATTCAGCCCATATTTCAGCCTTGTAAAGTCAAGGATGAAGAACATATTCAAGACAGATGTGGTTTGCTGATGTAAGTTTTTATTGTTAGAATGATTCAGTTTTGAGACGTTGATGGAGATTCTGTTGAAGCGAAACCAGTTTTGTGATGGAATGTGAGAACTTTGAAACCTGGAAGACAGAGGTGATTAGTAAAGGGAGGGATGGAGGGATGATTAGGTAGATAATGGGAGGAAAGATGCGTGAAGAGGTGAGTAGACAAGCCAAAGACTGTCAAAGAGACGTGGATTTTGATGAAGCAATTGACTGGGGATTGAATGGAAGGATGGATAAATGGACAGAGGGCTGGAAGAAAGTGAGCAAGCTTAGTTTAGATTTGTATATACATGATACTGTGTATGTACATTTTTGGACCAGAGAAATCCTTGAGTGTGCCATCTCCTATTGCCTTGCTCTTTTTAAGTGCCAGATAAAAGATTTCTCTGTTTTGCGTTCTTCTGCATCGAAGGAGGCCTGGAAGCCATCTGTTGGACTTATTTCAAAAGGAGAGAGCATGTGATTCCTCGTGTTATCAAACTTTGTTTAACACTCAAGATACAACAGCGAGAGAGCCTTGAGGTGTCAGGACGAGACCAACGGAAAGAGACCAACAAAAACAAAAAGCAGCTATAAACAGAAAACAACAAAAACAGCAGGGCGGAGAGAATGAAACACTTTTGTGGTAAAGTGAGAGGGTGGGAAACAGGGGGAAGGCGGGATGGAGGCGGATGGACGCAGAGATCAGAGGACAGCAACAAATTAGAGGAAGAAAGGGAGGTGGAATGAGAGCTAAACAAGCAGTCAGAACAGGAAATCTGTAAGGAAAGTCAGTCTTTTTTATTGTGATAAAAAAGAAAATTTACATCCACTGTGGTTGCAGTTGGAGAGATAAGGGCTTCAGTATTAAAAACCAAGACTTTTGATCCAGCAACAACACCCAGAGGAACCATAATGTCTACATCTACAAAGTTCTAATGAGTTTTTATGAACAGCAACGAACCTTCCCTATATTTTTAATTAAGAAAGCCATTCTTTAATTACATTCCTCTACTTATCATACACATTATCACACTATCACATGTTTCAAAAGCATGCGTTTTATTTTGTGTGTGGAAGCAGCAGCGTTTGATAATACTCATATCATGGCATCCATGTAGCCCACAAAATAATTACAGACTTTTGAACATAACACAATAGTGTCAATCAAGATCCCCCCAGGGCCGGCCATGTTGAGCATTTTAGGACTAAACACACACGGCGTCAGTCTGGAACAAAGTTGGGCATTCTGGCTGCAGCATCAACTTGATGAAGTAAACCAGTCCTGTCCTCCACAGCACTGACAACAGCGCGCCCAGTGCTTCAGTTAGCAGGTCATTTTTAGCATCCATGGCAGCGCAGGTAGTTGGCCGCAAATGCAGACACCAAGAGAGGAATGGTCAAGAAGATTTCACTTGTAGATATCATGCAGGTAAAACCTGATGAAAGAAATATGAAGGCCACACATAGGCAGGCAAGGCAGGTTCTGAATGTCCACAAACATTTATTACGTTATAAGGTGCAGCTGGGGAGGCAGGCAACAGGTCCCAAGGGCCGACTAGGGCAGACACATGCACTCATCGTGAGAAAAACAGGCAGGTTGAGAGAGGCCACAGTTTCTACTCTGTATGATTTACCATTGGCAGCCTAGGATCAATACATTTGCCAAGGACACTGAGGGGTGCAGCATCATTGCAGTGGACTTTTGACTGAATAAAAGGTTACGGCAGGGACAGGAATAGCACTGATAGAGAATAAGTGTCTTGCTCAAGGACACTTCAACAGGGTAGATATTTGTCAATAAGGGCTTGAACCTCAGTTCTTCAGTTGAGGGATGGAGTACTTATTATGCAATCCAGATACTGCACACATTAGAAACTGCCAAACTTTCTTAGAGACTCTTGATGACTGGGCCATTACACAGAGGACTCTCAGTCTGTCCTTGTACCATGAGACTGTCTGTCACCAGGACCCAGACAGAAGTGTTCTGCTAATGCTGTAGTCTGACTGTGCCTGCCATTAAAACCTCTCCCAACACTCCAGTCATTCAAATACACGGGCACAATTATACCAAAGCATGCTGCACTTTGTTGCAAGATGATTGCCATCATAAATATATATTTTTACTATTACCCTGGAATATTCCTTTATCGTCAGCATATGATGTGCATTGCTCATCAGTGGTGGAGAAATACGTACATTAACAGAATGTGAGCTAAGAGGCTTCAGCCCCCTGCAGCCCTGCCAAGATGGATGGATGGATGAACGGACAATTTTGAGGCACTTCTACTACTTGAGTATTTCCATTGTACACTATGTAACATTTCAACATTTTGATGTTCTACAGAACACATGATCATCTTATAAAATGAGATGTTTATTTTCCATTACTACCTGCACTGCTACATCAATTCATTAACAAAATAATCAAATAATAAAGCCTATAGTGATATAACACTATGAAAAAGGCCATCCTGCATAATGAGTACTTATGTTAAGTACATTTTTCTCATAACACTGATATACTTTTGCTTTAGTACACTTTGAATACAGGACTTGTAAGGGAGTATTTTTTTATATTATTGTATAGCTATTTTTACAAAAGTAAAGGATTGGAATACCTCCACACTCACTTGTTCACACTCATATAAAGAGTGGAGACAAAGACCAGAGTAACCTGTGTCCAGGTGAAAACAGAGTCTCCTGTAGCCTCCAAAACAACACACTCAATGCCCTACATATGCCCACATTGTGTCCTTGGAGTCATCTGGCTTGATTCTTGTCTCTCAGGACAACTGCATAGTTTGCAGTAAGAAGTGGTAGAAATACAGTAATGCTGGGGCCAATCACCCAGCACCAGCTGTGCTGACTCGGGCATGCCATCAGCATGCCCCAGGATCGGCTGCCTTTTTGGATCCTGTCTAGCCATTTACATAGTGTCAGCGGTCAGCATGAGTGCAGAGGAAACATTTCAATGGCCAGCTGAAGGAAAGAATCATGATGAATGCAGAATCACATCTGAGGACTTTGAAGACACAACTGTTGACTGTAACATCCACTGGCAGCACTGCCTGAAAAGGGCTCAGAGGCTTCAGAAGGAGAAGGCAGCCAAAGACATCGAATATGACACAGGAGAACATAACCTGGAGCAGCAAGATGGCAAAGTCGGGGAGTCTGTCCTACAGACAAACACCCTGAGATCCAGCCTGAAGTGTTAAGTATCCCCCCCTGCTGAAGTGCAAGGCAATAACTTCAGTGTACAAGGAAATGTGTGCGCACATATACAGTATTTAATATAAGTGTGCAGTATTAATGTTTATGTTGGAGTATGCGTATTTGTGTCTCTCTGTACGGTTGAGAGAGACAGATAGGGAGTGATGAGGCATTTTGTTAATCTGCTCAAGTCTGTGCGTATGGTATGTGTGAGCTGAAATGTTCAAATTAAAAATTCAAATGAAGGAATTAAAACAGTGGCTAGTCATGTGAGAGGTGATTAAATTCATAACACAGCCACAGGGCAGAGAGAAGAAGAGAGCGGGAATGAATTCTGAATTCATTTGCCTTACACCATCACATCTCATATGACTTGTTTAATCATTGTATAGTATGTTGTCAACTTTCATTATAATGTAATGCAGTACAACTGTCTTTTCAGCCAATCCTCCATGAAAAAGAGACCATAGCTGTGTCACAGTTGCAGACTGCACGCTGCATTTAAATCGGGGAAGTGTAAAATTGAATCCAATCCGTAATGTCTTTTTGCATACCTTGTTCCCATGATTTTTGAATGTGGTGTTAGTAGACAATTGTCTCACAATGCCATGCACAGCAGAAACTAAGGTCCGATTTAACAGCTCTTTTTGAGCTTTTTGAACATAGATGTTGGCAAAACAACTCCAAGAACATATTAGAAAACAAATATAATTGTCTAAAAAATTTAAAATCTTTGAAAAAAAACATTTTTTTTAATGTTATATTTTTAAAATTAAAAAAAAATGTTTCTGATTCCAGTTGGTAAAACAAATGGTAAAGTACTTTTATCATCAACTGCCACAATAGTTTTGAATTAAGCTTGTATATTGCACTGTACATTCAGTATGTAAGTATTAGCTTGAAGTATGGCAATGGGACACAGTCTACCCATTCATCTGTCCACCAGTCACGTATCCTGGTCATGGTTCAATGAGTCTGTCCTTGTTAAAGATTAAAGAATAATGGTCTTGTTATTGTTCATCATCTAATTGCTTTGGCAACAATGGCTACCAGCAATTCATGTACAGCATAATTGAAAATTAAAATTGAAATTGAGTTGTTGAGGAAGAGGGGGAGGTAGAGAGACAGAAAGAGAGAAATAGCAAGAGACAGTCATTGTTCTGCTTTGGCAATGATGTGTTGGTATTTGTGCCAAATAGAGCCAAGTGAAATTGAGACAAAGGGGAAAGACAGACAGAGAAAGACTGTCTCTAGAGCAGGGGCGTTTCCAGGATTTGAGGACACTGGGGGATTAGTCTGGACCTCTACCTCTATAGGTGGGTCTGGGGGGATCCTCCCCCGGAAATATTTTGTGATAAACAAGCTCTATTTTGATGCTTTTTTATGCTCTCTGGCACCTTATTTACATTCAAAGTACATGTCTTAGTCATTGAAAAATTGAAATGTGTACCTCAAAAACCATCCAGATGAAACCTGCTAAAGGAAAATGAAAGTATGCTGTGGGATCAGACGAGTATGGCCCGCGAGCTGAACAACAGCACCATCATGATGAAGAGAAACGTTCTTCATATTATAAATCAACAGGCAGTTTCAACCACTTCTTATCCTTCCTTCTCTTTTGGAAAACTCCAAAAAGATTTTTTTTCCACCTAGACCTGTTCGCTCTGCCATTTCTCCTCTACTCTTCCCGCTGTCAAGTTGCAACACATACACACCCTATACACACACACACAGAGTTAGTTTAGAGACCTGCATTTATTTTGACAGGCTGTTACGTTACGTTACAAAGACTTTCTCACATTCACACACTCAACAATATCATATTATTTTTGAGGGCTTTATTGTATGACAGATGAATAGATCCAGGGCTACTTTTTTAATATTATTATTTTTGTAAAAAATAAAAAAATAAAAATTTTGAGATCCGGGGTCTGGGGCTATTCATAAAACATTCGGAGCTGTAGCCTCGGACGCCCAGGCTTACGACGCTGCTGCTCTGAAGAGACAAAGCTCTCAGTAGAGAAATACAGAGACACACAGAGTGAGAGAAAGCGTTGCCCTGAGACAGAAAGAGAGGAGACAAGTTAAAGAGAGAACACTAAAAACAAGGCAACATTTTAAAATAAAGGTAGAATATAGAAACTAATAGATAAAAACTGAAAGATGTTCAGAAACACAGGGACAGCAGACAGAGAGCGAACAAGAGGTGTAACATGCAGGACATTTGCCACTTTAAAAAGCAGAATGTCTTGGGCTGGTCTAATTACACCAGAATACATGTCAAGTCCCTACTCACAGCTGCACACACATGCATACAGACATAGTGTCTCTCCTGATTGCCCTCCAGTCGTGTCGTAAACAAAGCCATCATCATGCTTGCGGTGCCGAGATTGAATCAGGAGAGAGTGAGAGTAAGAGTAAGGGGTCGCAGGATGGATCGATACGTATAGCGAGAGAAACTGAAGGGGGAGGCGGAGATAAGGGGAGAGAAAAAGAGAAGATGACAAGATGAGAAGCAAGTGTAGAGGGAGAAAACAGAGGGAGAAGACATACATGAGAATGAAATGATCTTTCAGCATTTACTGTAGCTGAGGTCACACTCTATCTGCTCATAATCTAAGTAATTAGTCATTAACTTATTTTGTGTTCATGCCAATAATGCACTAAGAGAAGTCACTCCGAGTGAGAAAAACTAATAATATATATTTATGGTTCGATTTAATTGAATGTGTGATGTATCGGTAGCCTTGCAGAGCCAGCCAATCTCTCAAGCTTAGTGGAGGTTGTATATTAAAGAGGGCTGTGTATTTACTGTGTGTGTGTGTGTGTGTGTACTGTAAGGCCATATGCTGACATTTAGATAATTTGATTGAAGTATGAGAGTTTGTAGATCAGAATTTGTGTGTGTAGGTGAGAGTGTGAGTATGTACGATTGCAGGTGTGAGCATGTTAGAAATAGAAAATGTGATTTTTCTTGTGTGTATTACCGCACGATCAGTCTTTGATCTGCAGTATCGATTCCTTACTTGGCTGCACCTCCTTACCACAAAATTCACACATAAACTAGCTGACATGTGCACATTAACACGCACACTTTCAGGTCCCTGAGGCTCTCACATGTCTGTAAGAAAAGGTCTGAGTTCAGGGTCACAGATTCTCTTTCTGTTCTTTTCCTTTTTTGTGTGTGTGTGTTTGTATCTGCAGCAGAGGCAGGAAGATTATGAAACACACAAGATTAATTTGTGCTCAATAAATGTCCAAGTGACTATGACATTGAGAGCAATAACGCAAATCCATGCACTGTACATTTATTGAATATCTGTGTGTTTGTGTGTATGTGTGTGTGAGCAAGGCCCAGTGAAGCAGATGGGTACAGCAGCTGTACTACCAAGACTATTTCATGAATGGATACCCAACAATAAATCCATACTAAATGCAAAAATGAACACCTGTAAAAATTGTTCCACAGAGGCCCTCACACACTTCCTGGTATTACTTTATACTGGTAAACATTGTTGAGGTATCTTATTATCCATCAACCCTGCATCGATTCTGCATGACTGCTGCAGCAAACGCTCCAAGCTGTTACGATCTGAATCTATTCATCTAAGAACTGAGGAGGACTTCCTAAACTAGGGACTTGTGTATATCTGTTCTTTGCAAGGGCGATAGGTGAGGTCCCCGTCACTTTTCAAAATGATTGTTTCAGGTCCTCACTAAAAACTCTCCAAACAGTGTCTTACTATCCAGCTGCTGAAAGGAGCTGATAAACATGTCGGAACACTCATCTGAGTCACCTTCAGTTGTTACTGTGCACTCAGGGCAATAAGCTTAACGAGCAGCAGCCAATGGTGCAGCGGGGTGTTTTATTTTTGCCCTGGGTTTTGCCTCTCAGGCTACATACAGCCTTATCTTGTTGCTCAGTGTTGTTATGGCTGTATAAAGCCTGAGGGGAAGACTGCAGGCACCACTCATGGTTGAAATACACACCTCCACTCTCTCCGCATTATTTCGGAAGTCATACTTGCGCTATGACTGAACATCAATCAAAGCAGTGAAGCACAGTGCTCTTTGTGGATGACTTTATGATTGTTAGTATAGAGTTAGTGCCTTACAGTAACAATACAGAGGTTTACATAGCATTTTGTGTGTGTGTGTGTGTGTGTGTGTAATGCAACAACTTGTTTCTCTCTGTAAAGGAATACTTCCTTGGTGTTTGCTTTATCTCCACATGTTGAGTAGTAGGACAGTATGGAGGTATGTAGCCTAACTTAATTAGCACAAAGACAGCTGGGGAAACATAGACTCTGCAAAGGATACATAAGATACAACATGTAAGCAAGGTGATTTTAGAGCTCTTGAAAGGCTTTTATGCATTTTGTTTGCTAGAAAGCTAGCCACCAATAGTCCGACATCCAAGAGTCACCTCGGTTACGTTCAGAGTTAGGTAAATGTGTAGCGCCAACAAGTAAGATACCTGCATTATGTACCACAATGTCTTGTTTTCTATTTCTACGCTTTATGTACACAAGATACTACATGTTAATGTGACAGCTTTGTTGTTTTGTTGTTGGAAGGCGCTTTTGCAAGTGTATTCCCACTGCCTTCACTGTTTGTGCTAAGCTAGGCTAACCAGAGCTACCATCATCTGTATTGTATGCATTGTAACTCCTAGTAAGTCAGCAAATAAGCTTATTTTGCAAACACTTGTCTTCTTAGCTGTGCCTGTTAAACATACCAAAATATTATAAAAATAGTGTTATGGAAATACTGTACTTGAGCACATCAACTTGCTTGATTGAGCAATTAATATTGTGGTGCTTTTTAATGCTTGGGGAGTTCTATCCGTTGATATGGCCATGTCAGTTGTTGTCACTTAAAGTTTACCAGCTTTCCCACTCAGCAAAAGTTGCAGATACACATTTAAGAAATAGCATGCTAAATTAAATGAGCTGAGGGACAGCTGAGCGGACTCACTGAGACATTCACTGGCACTACCAGTTTTCTTGATTTGACAAGAGCAGACAGTACAGTATATAAGCTCTCTGCTGCTCAATGGGGCACTTCTGGGCTTTGTAAGAACCTTTGTGAGTCTTTAAGAACCCCCACTAATGGCTTACCTCATGGAGGTCAAGTTCCTCTGCAGTTATCCTGGAGCTGGTGGAAATTCAGTATCTGGCTTCTAGACACTTACGCAGGACATTCTCTTACTCCTTATGGCACTCTGCTGCCCAGATATTTGTGTGTAATCAGTAGTGAGAAATAGCAATTTGGGAGAAGGAGAGAGCGAAAAGGCTGAGAAACAGCACTTTCAGAGCTTCATTTTGTGTTGTCAAACTAGGAGATAAACCTCATGGAGCCACCAGCAGCACTCCTCACTGTGGAGCCACGTAAATTGTTTTTGTTGTTGTGCTACCTTCACAGTGACCATACCCAATACTCGAATGCAATGAGGCTGCTCCGGCTCAGAGTGCCTGCCAAGTAAATTAACTGCTATTGTTAATCTTTGTTGTCACAGGCGGCCTGCTAATTATAAAAATGTGAATCTGAATGCAAAATTATGCTAACATAATTTTCTCTTTTGTTTTGGATTCTGGTATTTTGTGTCAACACTATGACCAGTTCACAGCTGTTCATACACATGTACACACACAAACACACACACAATTGATTTATGAATAACACATGATTTTTGCATATTTATTCTGATAACCATGCAGTCTCTATTATCTTATTAGCTACATTCACAAAATGGTTGACGTGTGTTTATTCTTAACACCTACTGTGTTAGAAAAGAACAGAGTCATCTTCTTGACTATTATTCAGCTATTAATACAGGCAAACATCCACACACAGAGTGAAAAATACAAACATTCAAATGTTATTTGCAAGCAAAGTCACATATGAACAAGGCAGCAATAGCCTACAGCAGCTATTAATATTGAATATCTGCATCAAGTTCCACAGGTGAATATACACACACATATTTACAGTGGATTCATCTCAGTGAATCTGAATAAACAATGTAGTAGTTTACCCCTTAAGCAACCAAAGTAAGGATGCACTAATTTCATATTCTCACTGCGGAGTATGAATTCTGACCTTTACAGAGGTACATCTGTTTGCCAACACTGTGTTTCAGTCTAATTAATTAGGCTATATTTACTGAACACTTTTAACATTTTGACACAGAGTAGAGGAGGAATATTTCTAAATAATCGAGTGTTTTACCCATTTCACAGACTGAGTATCAGAACAAGCAATAGTTTAAGGACAGTTAGGAAGTGACCTGTGCCATTATGAATGCAAGTCCATATTATCTATATGACCTACATATAAACAAGTTTCCAGAGATTGTTTACAAATGGAAAACAATGATAATTTATTCCTCAAGAAAGTTGACTTTTTTTTAGATAAGAGGGTAGCAGGTGACATTTAGCAAACATCCATACAACCAACATACAGTACCACATAAATATACAAATATTTTTTCTCTTTTTACATTAAAGATCATTAAAACTCTACTGGCCCTTTAATTATTTTGTTGATGGCACATACATAGCGTGAGAAAAATACATACTCAACTGCCCTTATAGTCGTTGAAATGAATTAAGGAAATGTACAAAGTGAGTATAGAGTATAATGTCACGGTACATCCTGCAGATTGTGATTAGGTAGCAACTATCATCACCAGACCTCAACATTTTTCAAGGTTCAAAGCTGAAATCCTTATCTTTCAAAAATGTCTCGCTCTTGAACTTCAGCAAGGACTGTGAAGCATCCAGCATCACCCTCATGTCATCTCACCCTCATCATTAACTGTCAAGCACTGTGAATGTGTGTTTTGCATTCACCACCATGCAATGGGATAGGAGAATGATACATAATAGATTCTTGTTATGATGTGTTATGATTTCAATGAACAATTATTATAGTCCATTTATTGTTCCCGTGGCCTTTGAGTAAACCCATGTCTGCCAAAGAGCACCATTTCACTGAGTAAGCACAAGTTTGACTTTTTTCTCCAAATACAAGTCAATCCAACCTTGAACTTTGCTGAACTTGCACTGCTGGTAAGTCACGTAAGCCTGTGGGGACAGGAGACAGACTTGACCCAGCCACAACCCTCCTCTTCTTCCTCTCTCTTCCTCCAATCCGTCCCTTCCTATTTTTCTTCATCACTTTGTTTCCTCTCGACATGTGGTATTAGTCTCACCCCCCCTCCCTGTGCACTCTCTACAGTCACCTCCTTCTCCTCTTCCACTGTCTACTTTTCACTTTTTATTTTTTATTGTATTTCCACTTTTTCTTGTACTGAAATAGAAGAAGGCCAGGGAAAGGATGGTGACATTAGTGACATGCAGCAAAGGTTGTGAACAAGTTGTGCCTCTGTCCCTGCTCAACCAGTTCAAAAACACAATCCAAATGTCCAGACTTGCTCACTCTTGCAGACTCGCAGATTTAACAGGTGCCTTCCCGGGAAGTCCGTGAGTGCTTACTGAATTCACAATTCACGAAGCCCATAGGGGCAAATTTTCTGCGGACTTCCATAGAGTTCACTTGGGGTGCTACTTTGACCAGACATTGCTCAAAAGATTAGTCATAATTCCATAAAAGCCATACAATTCATGTGATAATGTAAAGGAAAATACTAATAATATGTATCATATTCATTTTTGAAGCATATGTGTCAAGCGCTGTTTTAATATGTAAAGAGGTAGACCCTGCACACAGTATATCTGGCCTAAATTGCCAATGCCAGTAATGTTAAGAGCTGTTCAGGGAAATACTTTGAAATGGGTTAGAGGGTCAGGTGTCTCTCCATGGAAACAAGTGGCCTTAAAAGAGCGCTCCACCAATTTAGCATTGCATTACAACTAGCTCGCCAACATTTTCGGTGGGAGATTTGGGTGTGATATGCTGATAGTAGTTAATGTACCCTCAAGCCACTAGCCTCAAGCAGAGATTAGGAGCTGGCTAAATTGTCACTTGAGACAATTTATCAGACTTCGCACAGCTCCCTCTGGAGCCACAAAAAGCTTCATACAACTTTTTTTTACATATGCAGTAGTACTCCCCAAGACATTTAAACAGACTTGGATGTGTAGAATCAGTGGAGGTCCTTTTTAAATCCCGTCTCACGGTGCATTTTATTGCTTCGCTGCCCGGCATCCTTTCAGACATGACGCAATGACAGTGAGCATTGTACAGTGCGTAAGATAGAAATTCCACAAGGGCTCAGTCCTCAAGACCGGAGGGGTACTTTTGGATTCAGCCGCAGAAATTACACAACTCTTTACATGGTTCGCCATCAGCCTATATGTCACGGAGTTCTGACCATGAGATCTGACTGATCTCAGAACTCACTAGAAACTCTGTTTCTTTTTGTTACTTCAGGTTGGTTTCAGGTTGAAACATTTGTGAGTTAAAAGACATCCGTCTACAGCAGATTTGTGTCTGCTCATACCCAAGGCAAGGCAAGAAAATGTATTTGTAGAGCACCTTTCAACAACAAGGCAATTCAAAGTGCTTTACAAGACATAGAAGCATTAAGCCAAGATACCTACTCCACGCCCACTCGCGTATTTCTGCTTTATTTGACCCACACTCTAAAATTCTCTTTGCATTCTGTCTGAACACACCTTTACCACCTGAACATGACGGTGGTCTTGCCGAGCCTCTGCGGTACCTGGCTTCAGCAGGCTGATCCTGCATGGCCAAATGCTGGCTAGGGAAGTGTCGAACTACTGTAGCCAGGTACAGCATGTGTCTCAAATCGCTGCCGTTCCCGAAACCATAGAGAGAGAAATTACTTTGTTTCATTTCACTCTTTTCTCCCCACGCGCAGTAGAATACAAATTTCCATCCGTTCTTGTGGTTCCAGGAGGAAGTTCTTAATCTCCCCAAAAAAATCACCCAAAAAAATCAACTCAGTCCACTGCCAATAGACGATATATTCGTCCTATCACCCAATCCTACTTTACAGTTTCGACCCCAGGGCTCAGGAATAGCTTCACCTCAAATTGCAGACAAACAAGATACAACCTTTAAAAAACTGACCTTCTAAAACAAGCTAGTACTGTAATTTAATAATTTTGGTCATGACCAGAAACTTTGGATGTATTTAAAAGCAGAGACCAGTTGGGAGTAAGAAAGTAGACAGTAGGACAGACAATAGGAATCAAAATGTTTAGTGAATTCAAAAATAAATGTGAAAAAGTACGGCGAAAAAAATATTTTAGAAAAAAGTCCCAACACAACTCTGCAGTATTCCTTTCCAGTGTCTTTATTATTTCTTGGAAAGTTTTTCTTCGTCAATCTAATTGGCCACATTTAGTCACTTTGTACATCCAACTGACAGAGTTTTCACTCAGCCATATGTCTGTGTATTGGAGACAGAGAAGAAAAGCAGAGAAGAGAGTGGAAACAGTGAGATATGTTAACAGAAGAAAATGAGAGCGAAAGGTATGGAGGTCTAGTATAGTATGCCCAAAGGAAGCACAGGTCACTGGGTGTGAGCGAAAGAGAAGAGAGAGGGAAAAGGAAAGTGAGACAGAGAGTGAGAGAGGCTTTGTTTAGTGTTGTCAAGGGAGGGACAGGTCTTTGTAGGTTTTTCTGTAGGACAGGAAGACTATTAATCTGTCTAGGCAAAGGAAGGAAGGAGGGAGAAATGGCTGAATAGAGGGAGGGAGGGAGAAAAAAAAGAATGCAGGGACAAGGGGAAGAAGAGATGGAGGTCCCTCCACTGAGAAGAGAAGGAGGTGGGAGGAACTGATGGAGCGCAGGACAGTAGGGAAGAATGAATGATGAAGGAAAGGAGGCATGGAGTAGGAATTAATGCACAGAGGAAGAGAGGGAGAAGGGAAGAACTGTGGGAAGGAGCGGAGCCTCGCTGACCAGAGTCAGGCTTGAACACTATCAATCTGCCCCCAAACTTCACCCTGAGGAGCAACAGATCACACAGGACGACAAAACAGAGGGAGAATGGAAGCGGAGAGGAGGGAGGAGGAGGTGAGATGGGAGGATACAAGAGGGATGGGGTGGGGAAGGGAGTGGGAGGACAGCCATCAAGGGGACAGAGGGGAGAGGTTTAGCCTCATTCTCGGAAATGTTTAAACACCATAAATAGTAAATATTGTACAAACCAGTAGCTGTTGCACACATGAAAGTAGTATGGACTGTGGTGCCGGGGGTGAAGAAATAATCAAAGTATAGCATGTGGTATAATGAGAGCAACTGGTATAGAGATAAAAATCAGTAATAAGTGAACATAAGTGAGTAAAACATAATTAGAAAATATACTACTGTGCATGGCTCTATTTGGTACAAGCCAAGCTCATGGGGACTCTCTCCAAGCTGGATCCAAGGATTGGATTTGGGGCAGTATTTTTGCACAGGACAGTAGAGTGTAGCTCCCCAGCAGCAGCTGCCGATGCAGGGACAAAAGACACATGAGCTTCCTGTCATCCTGTATCTGGTACATTCTGGATATTCTCTCTTCCACCTCTTTGATCCTCTAACAGAGGGGAATGTGATTTCTTGTATTGGCAGTATCTCATTTCCTGGTAGTTGGTCTGTAGCATTTGTGGTGTGCAAAATGCCACAAGGGAAAAACAATAGGGCCAATAAAGCTAGTCAAAGCAAGATTTTGAGTGTTCAAAATAGGTTACAACTGTTGGTTTTAAAAATAGCTAAAATGGCTTAACTGAGGGCAGAGAAAGCAAATTGTCACCTACAACTAAATCACCACAAATTAGCCCTTCCAGTAACTTAACCTTACAAACTTCCTCCCAACTTATAATTGTAGATATGACAAATATTCCTTGCATTGCTTGAGGGACTTGATCGGCAGTTCCTGAGGAAGAGTAGTGCATGTCTCATTTACCATCTCTTAACTGGCCTGTGATGAAGATCTTCTCACAGTTAACAACTCCTGTCATATAAGAGTAACATATGTCACGTAATAAAAGTCATATGTGTTTGGAAGAGGGAAAGCGCTACAACTATCACAGGGTGACGATTGATTAGAGAGTAAAAATTTGTAACTCAAGCGAGGGTTAGAGTCCAGAACTGTGAAGACGGAAGGCAGCCATCCACATCTCCTGTGCTGCGATGATTTATGTCTACACAAACACACCTGCAGATGAGCACATGTGGACATGTGCTTTGTCACATACACACACACACACACACACACACATGTGAACAAACACATACATGTGTGCATGCAGTCAAATGTTGAGACCATGTTGTCACCATTACCTCCCAGCACACACACGTCAACACACAAACTGAAGTACTTGTGAAGATATTGTATTGTGAGGACATTCACCAGTGGCTTAGCCTAAGTTTAATCATAACTTCTATATGCCTAAACCTAAAACCAAGTTTAATCCTAAAATAAATGGCAAACCTCGTGAGGGCTGAATTTTTGTCTCCAGATGGGAAGTGAGTCCCCACAATGTGACTGTATGAACTGATTTTGGTCCCTACAAAACATGCCTCACACACAAACACAGGCTCATGCTGCTGTATCCTCTCATGTCTCAGAGTTGATGTAAGGATGTTTTCACCAGCATGGCATTCGCTCATCAACTAACAGTCAAAAACATGCGCTAATTTGCATAACAACACTGAAGAATTGTGCTGTCCGTAAATTCAAGGAAAGCTGATGAAAGAACGAAAAGCTACAACACCGTCGCAACACTTATGATTTAAAGAGAAGTAATTATTGAAAAGGTGGACAACCTCAAAAGAAGAGAAGAAAACATAGATGTGAGGGTGATTCTACCAGAATGGCATGCTTTCATCAGGCAACAGTGTACAAAACAAACCCCTTCCCTAACAACACTTATGATACTACTACTGCTACTACTACTAGTACTTCTTAAAGACAAATTGATCACTCTGTGAGGACAAATCCTCCACAGATACTGTTGCAACACCATTAACCCTTAAGTGCTCCAACAGATGGCATATGAGGGCAACCCATGGGAGTGAATATGTGTCTTGAGAACTAATGTACATTCAGTTTAAACAGGTATTAATATGATATTTTAAAAAAACCTGTAAGATAATAATAATAATACATTTTTCACCCCCTGAAGTTTTAATAGATATAATGTAAAAGCACACAGCATGACCTTAGCTTTTGCAAGATAATTAACTCACAACCAGAACATTTTAAATTAGCTTTTCAGTGTAAAATTAAACAAGTGTTACAGTGTTCAACATCTCTTGTCAGCTGTACATCGGCACTGAAGTGAAGCTTCCTCAGCACATGGCTGATCATGAAAAGTAAATTCAAAAAAGGATTTACTGATTCCCCGCATGAGGCTTCTTTTACACTTCCTGAGTCTCTTAGAAAAACATACAAACTCAGCCGTGTTGCATTTCAATTACTCAGGGTTGTAAAAGAGGGAGAACATCGGTTTTACATCTCAATCGTGCCTGATTTACGATGGCCCCTCTCTCCGAGGGATTCTGCACCTGTGAGTAATATCCTTTAAGTGTGTGTGTGTGTGTGTGTGTGTGTCTGCGAGTGCGCACGCATATGGAAGCGTGTGATATCCAGTCACAGTGGAGCAAGCGTCTCAGTCTGTGAAAGGGGTTGACAGTGTAAAACACGTAGATTAGCGATGAATCTCTCTCACTCTCTCCTTCTTGTACTTCTCTTGCACGGAAACACACATACACACACGCGCACGCGTACTTGCACATTTTCTAAAAACATGAAAGAAGAGACTGATTGAGTGAGCAACCAGAAGACATTTCCTGGCTATGAATCAGGCTGATGATGGAAAGTGTTGCTTTTGGAGTGCCGATGCACAAGTGGCCCGGACGATGTACTTTGATTGGGCTGCATTCACTCGATGCACAGTCACTCTCTATGTAAGCCTTCAGAGTAGAAATATATGAAGCAAAGAGTGTGCTGATTGATGGATAAATGAATGGACAGAGTAATGAATGGTGGGATTTAGGGATGGATGAATGGAGACAGACATGGGGGGAGACAAAAATGATAAAGGCTGATTGACAGTTAAATGAGTAACTCCATTTTCCTCTGACTGTGCACTGCAAAAGCCAAACATTTTTACTAATTTCAATTCCCACTTCACGGGAGATTGAGAAAAATGAAAGCTGCAGCAGACAAAAAAATGTTCTCGCTGTTTTTGCACGATGGTCTTATTGTGTGTTTGTTTGTGGCTCCCAGATGGGCACTTCATAAACAAGTGAGAAAAAAAACATGTTTTGTTGGAAATTTTGTCAGCGTTATGTTAAATAAAAAAGCCTCCTTTTCTTCCCTTGTTATTACTTTTGCTTTGCAGCCATTTGCACATGTTCCCTGTCTAAGGAGAAACTGACATTTGGTTGATGAGATGAAGATCTGTATTACATCAGTTGGTTACCCTGAGAAACTTGATGCTGAGGCAGATCTGAGATTGGGTATATTCTTTTTTCTTTTTTTAATTTCATTTATTTTTTTCCCCATGGGTAGCGCATCCTCCTCGTTCTCCTCGCTCCTCGTAATAATTATGGATATAAGCATTTATTAATGTATTTGTCAACAATCTTTCATTTTCTGCCAAGAAATTAGAAGTGTTAAGAGTTTCACAGTCAGGGTTTTATTTTTCGCAGGTACAAAATCCGGCAAAATGATTTAAGATTATCATGTGACCCTATGGCAGGTCATTTCTAGGATAGATAGCTACCATTAAGTGATGAAGTAGTTATGGCTGAAGCCTCAGTGATATCAGCAGTGGACCACATGACTAACCAATTTTTGCTATTTCAGCGGCTCTGTGAGGCTGTATTTAGTATTTAGTTTTGCAGGTATCTGGTCATAAACCAAAGTTTTTGACAAATAAAAATCCTCACCTGATGAATGCACTAGATGAAAAGACAGGGGATCACCAATGTTATTATAATTCATCCAGTTAGTTGTACATTGTACCAAATTTTAGCACTTGCTGACATATTTCAGTCTGGACCAAAGCAGTACACTGATAGATCCACATCACCGACCATAGAGCCATGCCGCTAGCATGGCAGGACGCTGAACTGAAATTTCAGACTAACCGCAGGATTTTTTAATGAGAGAAAATGACAGCAAGTTTATGAGCTGGCAGAGGAATAGCTTTGCCACTTGATGCAAATGAGCACACAGTTGGTCTGCTACAAAATCTCTGTCTAATATTATGTTCTGCTCCTAAAGTCTTTGGCCAGGACATTACAGAACATGAACATTTGTCAATTTGGCAAGCTGAATTTTAATTTTGGACAATCACCCCTTTCTAACACAGTATTTAATTATTTCTGCTTCAGTTAACAATGCACCACAGAGAGAGAAAAAAAGCAACTTGTGACATACTAATCTCAGTTTAAAGCCATTTGGCCGTTACAGCACTTTAAAATCAGTAAAACCTTTTTTTTCTGCTTTACTGGACTGTCTTGCAGAGATAAATGGGTAACAACATGAGACAAAGACACCAAGCTTGATTCCACCTATAAAAATCACAAAACATGTGCATGCTCCTTGTGAAGCAGCCATCTGCATATGGGCTGTGAGAGGAGGAAATGACAGGAAGTTGACATTCTGGTGCCACTTGATGGAGATGAATATTGAACTGGTTGGTTTGCGAGAGATTGTCTGCATCACAGTCTGCCCATAACAATTCTTGTTGTCATTGTGCACTGAGCATTTGTCAGTTTGGCAGACTTTCTCTTGGGCTGCTCCCTCCAACACGGCATTGTTTTGGAGAATTATTTTTGACAGTTTTGCTTTAGTATGCATTGGGGAGTTTATGGGAGATGAGATATGGCAAAGGCAGTTGAGGAGGAGAGTGCAAAAGTGATTAGGGATGCCATTGTTAAACTGTAACGCCTCGATTCAAGTTGCATTTTGCAAACATCTGTGCTGCTGAAGTGTCTTTGGGCAAAGCCAGGAATTCCTACCAGCTGCAACAAATCTGCTCAGCAACAGAGCAGCATTCCCACTGTACAGCTATGAAGTGAGGAAAGTGAATTTGCCTTTTGTGGCTTACACTCAGTGGCCACTTTATTAGGGACACCTCTACAATCTATGGCAATTCAGTACAACAGCTCAGCCCTAAATTCTACCTTTATACAGTTTATAATGTTCTGTTTTTTATTGACATTGTTGGAAATGTGTAAGTTCAATGTAAATGTTTATTACTGGCGTCATAGTTAAAGGTAGTGTTGTACTGGACTACATTATATTGAGAGGTGTTTCTATTTTTTGGCATTCTTATTTACATACATGAGCTAGCCAGAATATTATAATCACCTATGTACCTTGTGTATGTGTGTTTTTTGTTTTGTTTTTTTCTTCTTGTTGCAGGAGAAACAAAATGTACTGGTTTATATTCACCAGCCATTTGCACATGGCTTTCAGTGAGGATGACAACAGATGGATTGAAGAATAGCTCTGCAACTGGAGACATACATGAATACTAAGTTGGCTTTGTACAGAGTCACTCACAAATAAGGAGGGCTGCGACAAAATTCTGACTATTAACTCTGGACATTTCTGTAAAACTGGCTATTATTTTTTTCAGATTGTCTTCCTATTGGCCTCCCTTAAGTCTTGGACATAGGCTTAGACTATATATATTAGAGGCCGGTGAAACATAGACTTGAGCAGGACTTTTTCGCTTTTTACAGTAGATGCTAACAGAGCAAAACAAATCATATGCTGGGTTCATGCCCACAAAAATGTCACTTCTTGATATCAATCCTAACCTGAAAACCAATCATGGCATCCCGTGTCTGATGTTTTTTCTACATATAGTGTCGACATAAAGGTGGCTATTCTTACCTCACTAGTGTTAGTTGCTCTCCAATCAACATCATTACGACAAGGTGTCTTTTTTTTAAAAAGTACCCACAACTGTCCATACAAGACAATGTAACCACTACACCTACCCACAGCTCAGGAAGATCTTGACCAGGTTGTCAACTTTTTGAATCACATGTTTCTCAACACCAGTCCCTGCTCTCTTACACTGTATTTCTGACATGTGCCGCTTCTATTTAAAGAATAAGAGTACCCAGTGTTTCAGCTACCAGACCTATTTTTCTATTCAGCCAGAGTGGACAACAGATACATTTCAAAGTCAGATAGCAGTAAAATAAGATCTTTTCTACGTGTTCCCTTGCCATCATTTACATAACAGATCATGTCATGGATGTTTTACAACACATGAATCATAGAGACACCGAAAAAACAAACATTATCTGGATTTTCATTATTCTAGGTTCATTTAGTCTAAACATTTCAAGGATATTTTAGTGAAACACGACGTTGTGTTTTGGCTTCCAACTGGTTGAACAAGGTTAAGGTTAGTTTTCAGTCCTTCTAATGCTTACCCACAAGCCGTGTTTTCCAGACAACAAGCAGCTCATGCTTCTGTATCTCCACCCAACAATGATTGGACATATAGCCTTTTGCTACAAGATGCAGTGCACTGGTTTAAGCCAGCAAAAGCACACAGAAGGGACATAATCTTGATTTCTAATGGTGAGTATGTCAAGAGACATTATGTAAGCCTCAGGCCACTTTAACATAGAAAAATAAGGGGGAAATTCCTCAGCTACAGCCTGAGATATCTCACATTAGATATTCAGTCATGAGTGAATCATTGGCTTGCAACGTGCCCCATCTAAATTGACCATGTTAAATTCATGACTAATATGAATAGTTAAGGTGTGTGTGTGTGTGTGTCATTAGAGATGACAGGCATTTGATTCTTGATGGGGGAGAAGAGAGCTTGGCTATTTTAGACCTGGACTTTCATTAAGCTAGCAAGCCTCTTTCTTATTCATATCCTTGCTTTTTCTCTCAGGCAGTTTCTGTCTGTCTTTCTCCATCATCCCTCTTTCTCTGTATGTTAATCTTTCCTCTCTCTTTCACAAGTCGCCAGATCATAGTTATCACCTCCATGCCACATTTGAAGAGAAACGTTGTAGCTGATTGCGACTGTGATTTCACGCACTAGTACAGAATCTATGCAGAAGAGCACTGCAGCAACATCAGTGTTGCACTGATGTCCAGTAACTCAGGATAATCCACAGACCTTAATGTCAATAGTTTACACCGAAACTGCTTTCTAGACACTCAGGTCTGTAGATTATCCTGAGTAATCAAGACACTGTTTCTGGAAAGAGATGTTACTGTTGAGTTTTTCAAATTTGGGAAAATAAAAAAACAACTTGTCTGCATAGCTGGATTGCATTGTGATTGCAGCAGACTGGGGTTACTTCTACATGTGAGAAAAGTTGCTTAAAAAAATAGTTCGGACACACTGTGAACAAGTTCTGAGCATCCCAACAGCAATTGAGCTCAGCAAGATGTAAACTATATTAAGGTGTCTTTGTGAGTGCTCAAGATGCGAACACATCTCTCTCCTTTACCACCAAGAGGTGAGGTGGCTGCTTCACCTCAACAACAAAGGTAATAAAATGTCATTTGCCTTTTGCAACCTCAAGAATGGAGCTCCCCACATGAATTCCCCACTCAGGTTATTGCTGAAGAATAAATTCAAAACCATACCACTGCCAGAGACTCATTTGCTTTCTTATTACTATATTATCGGGGAAATACAAACTGTGTTCAGCCACACTGTACTCAGATCTCACACTAAGGTAATTTACCCCCTCACCTCTTGGGGTCTGCAACCTCTCGGTCTGGATCTGTGCACTGGTTACTTCAATATTTTTCCAGCACATGTCCCCTGTTTGATTGGATCCTCTAACCCTGGCAGTGTCAGCGTCTTGCTCCACCTGTTGAACTACCAGCGGGAATTATTATGCATTGCTTTCATCTCCCTTAATCTTCCATCCATTTAACAACTATTTGTTATTGTAACCAATTAAACTCTCAGTGACACAGGGGTTGTGCTCTGTTGTGGTGTGGTCTCTTGCAAGGGAAACGCACAATTTGAATGCTAATGGTGATATCTGGTGTCAAATCCATTTGGCACTCAGCTGGGAGGTAGTGGTCACAGATGAACTATATCAAGAAATAACCTCCCTCACGACGACTTGAAAATCAGCATGCCTTGATCAGAGCTGCAAATTTCCTCATCACTTACCGAGATGTCAGACACATCAAAGAGACTCCCTAGATTCTGTGATAATTGTCTGTTTATGATCAGGCCAGCAGCCAACAGTTCCACATTGAGGAAACAGAAATGAAATTAAGCGAGGTGAAAGGTAGAAAATGTGTTTTTTGTGTTGGAAATGGCATTTTGATCACTGTTGAGGAGCTGTTGCCACAAGCCTGAACCTGGCAAGCAAGTTCCAACAAAGATGCCAGTAAAAAATATGGTGATTATCGGAGAAAATATAAATATAAAACAGGGCTGAAAAGAAGAGGAATGACATAGTATACCCTGTGAAATCCAAAGGAGTGTAAGACATGAATTCGCTATAGTTTAATTCACTTTGTAATTTTTTGTGTCACATATGAAGCTGACACACAAAACTTCAAATGCTATTTGTGTCGTTTTGTCAGGTTTGTTTTGTAGTTTTCCTTAGTATTTTCTACCTTGTTTCACGAAAACAAAATTTCTAAACACATCGGGCTCACACAAATACACCGTAAAAATTACATAACATTCCTTAACATTGTTAATACCGAATTTCTTACCGTATTTCAAGGGTAACGAGCTCCCGTGGCCTACAGGGACTGATTTCTTTCCATCTGCATCGGCAGTCAAGCTAACAGTTACAAGAAATATGGATTTGTATGACCGAGAAAAACAACTACCAAGATATGTGTTTCACAGTGTATTTCCTTCACACAGGAATATTATTTATCCATCTGTCCATCGGTAACAACAGTGTCACCTTTCCCAGGAAAAGAAGCGTGCAAAAATATACCTCTGGTGTTTCCTGTTGCCCCTTGAACCGCGACTAACTACACCACTCTCACAGAAAACTACTTTCTCTGCTGTGAAGAGCAGTCTATTTAGTTTATCTATTTCATCTGTTACCTGGATTTGATTTCATCTGGTTGGATTTCATCCGCTGACAGCACCACCACAACACTAGACAGATGTATCCGACCTGATCGGGCCATGTCCTGCTTTAATTATATTCCCCACAGAAACTGTGTTTACATTCTAGCGTTCATGTTGTGATATGGAGCGGCAGCGATCTATGCACGTACTTGTACAACTGGAGTCACATCCAGGTGACTTCTATTTGCCTTGTCTTATTACCGCATGCAGATGCAGTATTTATGTTCATTTATTCATAGAGAACAGCGATCACAGTGAGCTGACAGTTTGCAGTGATGACTGAGTCATTCTTCAACTTCCTTAACATCATCTCCACTATAATAAGTGAAGACCATGCCACTGAATGTAAATGACTAATGCAGAATAATTGCATATGAATATAATTTGTACGAGACTGAGTTGAGCAGGTAAGAGGCAGAGCTGCAACAGGACATGCAACGTCGACAGGTACCAGCCTCAAACCCAGGGTAATAACGCCCAAGGTTACATGTTGAATATTAAATTAAAGAAACACCATTCAAACTGCTGCAGTGTGCTGAAAAAAAGGGTTCCAGGATTTCTCATGCTTTGACTCCCACGCTTTTACACAAAAGCAATAACGCAGTGGTCCAGAAAATATATTAAGAACAAAAATAAAATAAACTCTTATAAATTCCTTAAGCCTTTTTTGGTGCCCAGAGAGGATGAGGGTGGCCATGAGCAGAGAGAGGAAGGGAGTGATTGAGGTAGTCTGTGTGTGTATGCGGTGTGTACGTATATGAGTGTGTGTGTTTGTGCGTGAAGGTGAGAGGAGGAGGAAAAACATTTCCTGTTCTTTACTGTCCAAAGACTGGAGGTAATAAACACACTTACAGGCTCCGGCTCTAGACTGTGAGTGTGTGCGGGGAGTTGGCATCTGGCATCCAGCACCAGGACATAAAAAATGTACAAAAGGGAGGCGTAATCGCTCTCCCTCCCTCACACACATACAAACACACATGAGCATATGCACTCACCCATACTCACTCATAATAGCACTTGAGGTCAGACTGCGGGACGTAGAGAACAAGTGGTGCGGTAAGACCCGGCCTACTGATCTCTAGCACCAGACTTCAAAAAGGACTGTGCCGATGTTTTGCAAGTTGTAGCCCATTTATTTCAAGTCACCCATACTTTACATTATGACTGACCATTTTCCAAAGCATTCCATACTGTTCCGTAGAGTTCGATGGAGTCATTTTTCCAAACCTGGCAGGCAGCCACTGGCTTCAGGTCACGTCAGTACGATATTAAAATATTCCTGCGGACACTTGAAACTTGTCCATCAAAGTGAACATTCAGTTGGCTGTAATTACAGAATGAATTTATTTATTTAGTCAAAGTTATATTATTGTTGTGTGTAAGTGCAGTTGAAAGCACTTGAAAGTAGTTTTTAAAATATCTTTGGACGCCTCTAGATGTTTGAATTGTATTGTTGGCTCAATGCACAAAGCCCATGATGCCTTTCTATTGTCCAGTGGGAGGGCCTTCTAAATGTCCTCATCATCAAAATGTTGTACATGAATTGTGACAGACTTCATCGGTTGTATTATGAAAGACTAGGAGTAAAGCTTAGTTTTACAGTTACATTATGATGACCTATCCTTAAACAGCACTCAATTTTTGGATCTCCTGGTTTCTTAACCTATGGATCCTGAGCCAGAGTGGATCATGGAGCCTTTATGGGTGGGTCTTGACACGATTCCATGATATGAGCATCTATACTTTTTGTTGCTTTTGATTTTGCAGTGTTCAAAATGCTTCTATAGTGGCTCTTCCTCAACTATCATCTGCTTATATTACTTATTTTGTATGTTTCATGGGCTTTCTTTAATTTTCCACAACCAAAGGGTTTTTGACCCCCTCTTAAGTCATGTCTAAACATAAATATAGAGATGAATATCTCTCTAATGGTTTGTCAGAGCACTTAGGAAGACTAGCAAAACGCTGTGTGTTTTGTGTGGAGACAGTGTTTCGACTGCGGATAAGTAAGTTAGGCGCTGTTTATCTCCAGAGGTATTTTAATGCTAGTTGGCTAGTTAGCAAACTTCATTCATGAAAATTTAAATTTTGGGTCCTAAGGAGGCCCCTCATCAGGGGTTGCTAGGTGTGCATTGCCTTTCTGCTGTTTTTGAAAATCCCTGTCACAGCTGTCACTAATGAGTGCTCATTCTCCAAGCTCAAAATGATTAAACACAGTCTGAGTGCAGTGGGACTTTGTTTTAAAGTGTGTGTTTGCAGACTGCACATCTAATTGTCGTCTGCACTGGTGATGCTTTATTGTAGTCCTAAGTGTGGGGCTGTTGGATGCAACATGCATAAATACATAAATTAACCATGGTGCCCTTTCTTTTTTATTGTTAGCTTGTTTTTTGGCTTCTTTTCTGGTTCATTCTTGTTAGCCGAAGATATATTTATAGTTGGTTGTCTGCAAAGTGCCAATCTATACAAAAATAATCAATATTTGGTTTGGACATAAGGGCCCATCACTAGTGGTCTCAAGATAAAATACATTAAAAAACATTAATAAAAGTTTAAGAACCCCCGATTTAAAAACATCGGGCCGATCTAATGTATACCACAGCAGGCACAATGCATAAAACAGAATGTCATGACATGAGACTGTCACTGTAAAAACTTGTGTGTTAAGTTCAGCCCAAATGCTCTGGGTTGTGTCCTTTATGGTCTCTTTTCTGTTCTGGTTCTTGTATAAAAATCAATTGCACTCTCTCACCGACAGAATATAGAACCAATGGAGCGTGACAATCAAAAGAGAAAAATGGCCTGCACTGCCCAAATTTGTTCACTGGAGCATGGACAATATTTCTACAGAGAGAACAGAACTATAAAAATTTCCAACACCGTTGCTGCCTTCATAAAAATGAGTGTCTTAAACAGAATGACCTTGACTGAAATGATGCTTGAATGTGATGTTCAGGCATCATATATCATTACAGAAACATATCCATTCTCAGGACATGTCAGGACAGATTGTGTCCTCAGCCTTTCATCACAAAGTCGCACACTTGGTCGTTACTGATCTGGACATTCCAAATGGATAAAACTGTGGATCAGAAGTGCTCAAGGTTGAGTCCTTCAACTGACCCATAGTGCAAGAGCCAAAGTCACAGCCAAACATCAAGATCACCTCTGCTAATCTGGTTTTTCCCTCCAGAGTTTGGTCTGACAGCCTTTCTGGCCAAACGTGGGCCTGTAATATGAATCTATCTTAAGTGGCCTCTCTCTTCTGGAGTACTCTCTATTTCTGCGGCCAGTACAGTAAAATCTTTCCCCACTCACATTCTTCCTGTCCTCAAGGGAACAGCTGGCCGTTGGATTGATTTTAAGTTAATAAAGCTGACCGTCTATAAAAGATGCGAGTATGATGGTAGTAAAAGTGGAGGTTGATGAGGGAAATCCTGTTTTATGTGATGCTGTTATTTTTTCTTCGTCAGCATTCAGGCTGAATTGATTTTGCTATAGGGATGGGATTTTATAATTTGTTATTACTAAGGATTGATGGAACTTAAATCTCAGGCCAGGTCTGGCAGCATCAAATGAAATCGAATCACATGTTTGTTCTGGCAAACTGCAATGTCAATATGCCAGTAATCCTGACTATCCTAGTTATTCTCTAATGTAAAATATATAAAATAAAAATTGTCCATCGAAACAAGTGTAGCATATTTATTATTAACTTAAATCAAACATTAGAGCCAGCAGTGCAGTTTAAAGAAATAGTTTTAATCTGTGGAGTAAATATAAACCAAAATGACAATGTGCCATTTTCAGCTTTTGCGTGGATTACACAAACCAAATATAATGTGATAATAATTAGTGAGGTTTAGAGGTGCTAGTATAGGCAGATTTTGTTACCTCAGGACGGAGCCAAGCTAGCTGTCCCCCCATGTTCCAGTCTTTGTATTACGCTAAGCTAACCAGCTTCTGGCAGTAACTTCATATTTACCAAACGGACATGAGAGTGGTATTGATCATCTCATCCAACTAATCTGGAAAAAAGATGAATAAGCGCATTTCCCACAGTTTCAAACTTTTCCATGAAGCTTTTCATGTTCACCTCAACAATTCATGCTAATACTCACTCTACTTTAATGTGCTGCACAGTTAAGTAGCTCTCTGTGGCCTTGAATGTCCACCCTTGGTGGTGGAGGTCTTCATTTATACAGAGTAGGAACAACAGACGGACTGATGCCGTGGGGCTTGAACACTGCAATAGACACACTGACGTACAGATTATGCTGTTGCACACAATTTATAATGTTTGATTATTTGTGAGACATGACATTACACAACTTCAGTTGAACAATATCGGCACATAGTTTTCATCAACCAGTCTTTCTTTAGTGACAGTGTAACTTACTGATAAACATAATGCTCCCAAACAATAGATCTATGTGACATGGGAGGCTTCCAGCTGCTTCAGCTCTGGTTTGTCATTTGCACTTGCCATACTGATGTCATTTATTATAGGAGCTACATCCAGGTGCTAACAGGACTAGCACGGCTAAGGTAACTGACAACAACTGACCCACTGCCAAAGCTTTCACTTTAGAATTTATGTTCCACATTTCTTAAGACGTTTGCGTTCTAGGGATATTTGACAGTAATTATGTGATTTTCAGGATATATCAAACCAAACATCCATGTACCGAACCATTCATATAAATTTGCATAGCCTACTGTTACATCCTTAGCCTGCACCCAACCCCCTCACCTAAAGGCTCAACATGACTCAAGACAATATTGACTTTGTTGAGGACCCCTTCTTCCTGCGGTAGCTGATCATATCATTAAACTAAACTGCACCATAACAATATATATACTACAGATTGTATTGAAGGTTAGAAAGATGTAATGTATCTAACTCAGCTCCTGGGTATATGTGTAACCATTGTAAATACACAAACACCATCATCTAAATGATGGTGCTAAAAGAAATCGCTTTTCTTAAATGTTTTGCGTTTCAGTGTAGCTTAAAAAAACCTTAAAATTAAAAAATCCCTAAACACAGACAACTTCATCTAAAATAATAGGGTACTGCTTCAGGATTTTCCACTGTAGCAATCCCACAAAATGACGATTAATTTTGGAAAGTGCTGTGTAACTCTGCTTCTGGGTATATCCACAACTTTTTTAATCACACAGGTTTGTCTCAAAATGAAGGAAATGCTCTTTTTTGGTGTCCCTGCTGAGATACCAAATACATTTTTCTGTGTCAAGTAAATTGCTGAAAAGATCGCCCAGGGTGTCATTGCTCTCTCCGTCTTTGGCTCTGTACTGTAACTGTCTGGTCTTATTGTGTTGCATCTTTCTTTATTCAGTCCTGTCATTTTCAGTCTGTTTGTTTCTCACACTCTCTTCCCTCTACTGGGATGTTTCTGAAGATCTGTCACTGTCTCTTTTAATTCATTTGACATCCATTCTTTTACTTTGTTCTTCAACTCGGTATGTAACATATTGGTAAGAAAAATGTCTGTTTCTGTTTTATTTCATTATTTATTATATTATCTTATTAAATTAGTCTTAGAATTCATTTATCAGTTTGGTGCTCTCTTTTCTCTTTGGTTTTTCACCACATTGTACATACTGTATTTTAGCATTATTCTATTGCATCTGCTATCTATGTATTTATGGCCCTTTATTTGGAGAACAGCAGCTTGTATTTTGTTTAGCAGTGAGAGACATTTAAATTAAGCCAGTTAGGAAAAGCAGAAACAAAGCTGCTTTCTTTTCATGCTTTTAATCGGCTTGCATATTACTTATTACCTCCTCTTCCTCCTCCACTGGAAAATCCTTGAACACGTTAAACAGCAACAGCCAAAAACAATTTGGCAGGGTACTGAAGGCTCCACATGCATCGCAGAGTGCAGGCACTAGAATTGTCTTTTTAGATGTCTATTCCCCTTTAATATTCACTGTGCCTTGCTGTCTTTGCCTTTATTTAAACTTTTTTTGTACCTTCCCTGCAATGGAGACAGAAAAGCACACAAAATAGGTGTTGGCAGAGGCTGGCCACAGCTAGTATAAAATGATGAACACTAATCTAAAAGCTACAAGTTATACATTTTCCATTTATTTGCTGTAGGCCTATTCTTTAAAATAAATTGTCTCACTTATGAATATAATATACGTATTTTCACTGTGTATGTCTGTTTTTCAAAAGTCAGATTATAAACGTATCGTTAGTACAAACATTTTATTGATTAATGCCATTCATTTTCATTTTTTTTCCCATTTGTATTTAAGAAGCATATTCTGAGCTGTGCTTGCCACAAGAGATTTCAAACTGTTCCAAACAGCACCTTCTTGCAGGAAACAATAATTTTTAGGTGCCTGGGGACATTAAAGCTAAAAAATGAGTCCTAGGTGCTTTGCTCCTTTTTAAAAAATGTGGATATTTTTCAGTGAAAACCTGTAAAAGCTGAAAACAATGAGCTTTAACTAAATGCTGTGAAGAAAACACATTTTTTTTGCCTTTGCTCTGTTCTTTCATCAAGGGCTTTAAGTCCTAAAACACAGAAAGACAGACATAGACGTGTGTATAGAGACATACAGAAACACACACGCACACACACACACCTTATTACTCAAATGGATAGATCCTGACAGGCATATCTTTGTCCTCTCAACTCTCCAGAAAGCTGCTAATCTGCTCAAACTATCAGCTTGCAGTGGCTGTTAATTAGCTGTCTTTCCAGTATTCGCTGATTATCTCGGCATCCTGCCAGTGAGGTTGGTCCTCGATTGTCATCTGCTCTGGAACAGGTGTGTCTCTGTGTGTGTGTGTGTGTGTGTAAGTGTCACAGTATGTGGTGTGACTTTTTACAGCTTTGTGAGGACCAAGTGGAAAATTCAGGAAAAAAATGTACATATAGCGTGCAATGTGACTTTTTACAGCTTTAAAAAGGGCTGAGATCTAAAAAGAATGTACACATACATTTTGTCAGGAATGATTTCCGGGCCTCACTAGAAGTGCTGATTATTATAAGTCAGTCGTCTCTCTAATGATTCGATAAATCTGTCTCTTTCATTCTAGTCAACCTGTCTGTGTTCGTCATAGGGCACACATGTTGCCATAGCTTGCTTTTACTGCTCATTCTAATTGGTCAACTTCAATCTGTGCTTCAATCTCTTTACTTGCCTTTTTAGTCCACCTCTCTGTTCATTTTAACTATATCCTTTGCTAATATACCCGACTCCCTCTCTCTTTCCTTTTCTCACACTCTGTGGTCTATCATTTACCGATCATTTCCTGTCTCTTCCTGTCTAGGCAACAACATTGCAAAGACAGCCGCCTCTAAAATACCCTTTTAGAGTCGATGTCACCACTTAAAAAACGTCTGGTCCACATCTTACGCACCTGCACATCCACATTCTAACAGATCCAAATGTATTCAAGCACATCACCAGTCTTCTCTACATTCAGTGCATTATAATCACAATGTCACAATGAAAATACTCTTTTAGACTGGCCAGTATAGAATGTGGTATAATGTATGCTAATCACAGCCTGCTAACAGCCCTGGTGCATGTCTCTTGCAATCATTTTAATTTTACCACAGCCTGCACACAAAAGACCAAGCACTCCTCTTTGACAGAAATGTTGATAAATTCAAGAGTAGATCATGCAATATAAAAACATCAGAAGCTCAATTGTATCTTTTAGCTTTGTTTTTTCTTATTAGAAGAGAATGCGACTCATGTCGGTTCAGACATATTAGCTTGAATGAGAGACCCTCCAGCTTCCAAGCCAGCAAAACTCAGACATGTACAGTATGTTGCCAAATTTTGCAAGTTTCCACATCACGGCACAAAATGTATGAGGCCTGCTTCTCCCTCTTCTTCTCCTAACCTAGTTGCAAAATGCTTCTCTCTCAAACACAAAGGAGGAGACTTGTCAAAGGAGAATGTACTTTCATTGTAATGCATTAAATACATATTAACAAAATAAAAAGCCAAAAAAAAAGCAACAATCAAATTAAATATACCAAGTGATGGGAGACAACAGGTAGCATTACCTCTGGATCAACCGTGTCATCGAAGGTACTCAACTGGCAGTGTTTGCAGGTGGGAAGCCAGTGAGGGATTATGCCCTTGTCACTGCACTAGCAACTCCTACTTGTAGGTTGGGGTGCCTACATGGATCTGGCCATGATTTGTCTCGAAAAGATTTAAATGTTGTATTAAGTGAATATTGCACTATTTGATCTGAAACGTTTATAATCTGTGATCAGTTTAACAATTCATTACCAGAGTGTTACAAGATTATTCTCATATCTCTCATACCTAACTGGCAAATGATGGTGAGAAAATTCATTATTTTGAGAGAATCACCGGATGTTAATTTATTTATAGGCTTTTATCTCCAATAAATTATTCCTGAAAGAAGGTCAATGTCAAAGCTTTTGTCTTTTATATTTTAATCATTTGTTTTTGCGCATTGTCATTTGTGACCTCCCAANTAAACTCACATCCAAAATGCATAAGGCTCTGGCCAAACATCTTGGATGTGGAATATTAATGTGTAAAGGGGGGGGGGGATTTTGGGAGGATTGCAGCCTTGATGTTTTGAATATAACACAGATGTATGTAACAATATTATAACATTTTTCTCTTTACAATTATGGTTGCATGCTTGTGTGAGTGAACACGCCTGTGTAATGTCATCCAAACTGCATAAGGCAGATCATAAAGTAGGCCTCCTACTGCCACTCTCATTATATATCAGTGCATAATAGATTTGCGTGATGACACACCATGGGAGTTTTGGCACTGTCAGGGGACATTGGTAATGCCTAACTGTGAAAGTCAGCAGTAGGCTTGTGCATTTGTGTACTTTTTCACAATGACCAAGATGTGAATTTTAAACATGAAGCAATGCATCCACAGTATTTTTATAAATCTGGGGCAAGGACTACAGACAGTTTGGTGCACATTTATGCATCTCGCCTCAGGTCTCTGGATGACACCTGTTATCCTCCAATGTTAGTTATCTGTTCAGCATGTCAGTCACTGATCTTGCTTGCCAGAATGGATTTAAACTTGCCTACCTGATATGTCTCCTTCCTGTCACTTCAGTGTGTACGCTGCTTCAAACTTCCACCACCCCACAGTGGCACTACTGTATTAAACTGAAGAAAAGAAGCAATATCTTCGGCACTAGGTAACCTCATGTTTGTATAGCTCAAAACAGCAGTGAGGAATAAGTGGTTGAAAACTTGGATGTTCAAAACCCAGAAATCACGTGGCATATCATCTAAAAACTGCACACAGCACACTGATGTTTAACAGCTTGGCCACTATAAGATTGCTTTTTGAAAGATAAGCAAGGGACAAGAGGCAAAACCAAAATATTTTTTAGCCTTTTTCCAGATGGGGCTGGAAGACTTGGAACCGTTTGTTGTGAATGAGTGGGATCCTCCATCAGAATCTGTGATTGAGGGAATAATTTTACATAAAATCTTGCCTTCTGTATCTTTTTTTTCCACTATTGTTAGGTGTTCAGGATGGAGTAACTCTATAAAAGCTGCATGGACTCTGTGTTCATCCCTGCTGGTGGAGTTGGAGGGTATGTCTGTTCATCTGTGAGGATGTCCACACTGGATTAGCCCCAGTGAGGCAACAGATGGTGTTTAGATTGGACATGTGTATATATTTTCTGTTTCTCATTGCAACAGAATATATCACCCATGGCTGCAGTGAAGGAACACAAAACTGTAAGCTTCTCCCTCATTTTCTAACCCTAATCAATTGCACCAAATTAAACCACGACTGCCACCATCAATTGTCAAACAGTAGTTATATTTAATCTAATTTGTCAGGTGAATTTGAAAAATTCTTGGTGTACAGCAACTGAATTTTGGGATGACAGTGTTTCATTAAACAGTGGAAGCAACCCGAGCTCCAATCCTTCAGCTTTTGTCAGTTGTAATCATTATTGCAATTCAGTTATGTCTAAGTCATTTTCACTAAATGTGCTGCATTACATTCCTGCTGATATTATGTCGCCATTATGTAGAATGTAAATCACTGTAATGCCCCTCGCTGGGTCAATCTGTCAAGCCCAGGAGAGCCCTAGAGCTCTGGAGGTGTTTATTAACAATACCTACCTGGCTCTGAGAGCGAGAGAAGGAGAGAGGGTAAACAACAGACACAAAAGTAAAGTGAAAAACAAAGCACACGGAGGTAGGAATAATTGAAATGTAATACAAGAAAATAATTACAGAGGGGGAGACAGTGAGGGAGTGAAAGAATGAAATGAGTCTCTAGTTTATCATCCACTGTGATGGGGAATTTAATATTATCCAAAACGGGATTGGGAATTGTAAGAATTACAGTCTGACATGCTGTGTTTAACTGGATGCAATGGGACCATTAAAGCCTCCGTTGTTCTGACATAAATGAATTTAGAGAAAAATGAAAAACAAATGTTTGCATGGTTAACACCTTACATTACAGGGTGACAGTAATGCATTAATTTGTTGTTCCTAGTCAGGTTACTGCAAAGCACCACAGATAGATACACACTGATGACTGCCTTAAATTTATTCCATTATCCCTCACAAGCAGATCAGACTTTTATATAGCAGACCGAAGTTCTTTTTAACAATAACTACACTTTTTCCCTAACCTGTGTTTTAGTTACCTAACCTTTACCATGCTTTAATCCTACCTGACTAATCTTAATCATACTTTACCCTGACCTAATTGAGCAGATATAGTATTGGCCAGACATGAAATTCAGTTTTTTCACTATTACCTACATAAATTAATGCCGGGTTCAAACTACAAGTGTCAAATTAGGCGATTACAGAGTTATAGAGTAAACTCTGCATGACATGACAGACTACTCGTTAGTCCCTGACCAATCATAGCTTGTCATCTTTCACAACAGGAACAAGAATGTAAACAAAGACTGGTGTCTGAAGCAGTGTTTTAGTTCAGAAAAGCCTAAAAACAGACAGAAAAAACTTTCACTTTGCCATGTGCTGCTATTATCAGGCTGGTATAGTGAAGTCTGAACCCAGCATAAGTCACAGAGGGCTACTGACTCAGTTTTTAGTGTCACAGCAAACCCTGGCTCATGTTACCTTACATGAAAAATGATTCAAATGAGTTTTACCCAATGTATCGGACTAGGAATCAGTATCGACAGATAGCCCGAACTCAGGTATTGGAATAGGTATTGAGAAAAAGCTGGAAAGATGCACCCTTTGTTATCACTGAATATAATGCAAAATCATCCAATATCAACATTCTTGTCTGTTGACAGCAGTTCTAAAATCACAACAGTCTGCAGGCCACCACCTCGCTCACTCCAGGTTTGAAGCCTTTAGCTGCCCTGCGTCTGACAGTGTGCCAGGCACCCCTTCACAGCACAAATGGCATGGAAATAAAAAATGAAAATGGCTGGCCAGAAAGGAAATGCTGACAAAGCTCAGTCCACTGCTCCCGTTTCCACAGAGTCTGAAGCACCTACTGTATAATGCACAAACCCTTTCACATAGTAATATACCAGGCCAAAGCCAATCTAATCGTCTGTGGAGAATCAGCCACTCACAGAGGCAACTGGCAAACTCTCTTACAAAATAGTTACAGTAAGTGGCAAAGCTGCCCTCTCAAACTAAATATAGTTTCCCTGCGTGTATATTAACCTTCCCTTGTACAATACACGCTCAGGTTACAGGTGCTCTTATGTGGGACACATCCACCTCTGTCATAAAGAATTGTGACCCAGTGAGTCAGCCCCCATATATGGTATATGTACTGTATGTTGGTGTAGAGATAATCTCTTCACTCACAGAACCATAACCATGGCTACACAAGGAGGACTACGTTGGCTTTATTATAGAAATAGAAAAAGAGAGAGCAAAAGTCTGGGGAAATATGAAAGCAAAGGAGTACGTAGCTGAGCATTACTCAAAGCCAAGAACAAATGCAGTGCCCTTTACTCACAAAAGAAAGGTTTTAATCTCATCACATCTGACAAATCCATCATTTCAGAGAGAAAATGAAGGAAGTTTTAAAATACTGGTAGAAGTTCACGCTTTTAATCTATACTCACACTGTTGAAAATGTGATTTTCATTTCTATCAGCTGAAAAGACCTCTGACAGAGACTTCATTGTTTTGTATAGCGGAATTATTTGACTTTAACTCAGCCCCTGTAAACTGAACCACAATATTTGAAGAATAAAATGGAAAAATAGCCTTGAAATAATCAGATTTAAAACAGACCATTTGGAAAGGCGCTTAGGCTAAAATCAGCAGCACGACAGTTAGTTTCCACACTAGTAAAGCCAGGGACTGAGCTGGCATCCCAAATGCTCAGAGTGTATTTTCTTAGTATTTTTTAGCTTTCAGTTGAACGTTGACAGAGAGAGAAAAGACTGGGAGATCAAATCTTTTCAAAGAAAGTCAACATTTAGAATACATATCATATGATGATAAACTGTGCCAAGAAAACTGAGTATTTCAAATAAAATAATCAGCTATGATTACAGTTTTGTTATATGATACGGTAATATCATTTAGGTTTTGCACTGGGACACACATTCATTGCCCACTTCATTAGCTACAGCTACTTACAACCTGGTCTGCCTTTGCCATGGATTCAAAGAGATTCTCATTAGCATCACGTAGTTCCCACAGATTTTTCGGCTATGCCTGCTTGGTGTAAAACTCGTGTTCCACTTGATCGTAAAGTTGCTCTACTAGGTTGAGATCTGAAGACTGTGCAGGCTACTGGAGTAAATCAGCGTCAGCGTCCATGTTCCTGGAACAGCTTCGAGAGGATGAGTGTTTTGTGACAAAGTGCCTTATCTTGCCAGAGTAATTCATTTGTAAAAGCCTAGACTGGCCATGTAGGAACGCAGCTGGGGCCCATTTCATCAAATTTGCAGCATGCAATCTCATATTTCCAATATCAATTTCTCTCAATGATTTTGACACGTCCCACGCATTAACTGCACCTCACAATGCACATTCAGGGAGATTACCACAGGCAGTCATCCAGTAATTATTTCATTTTCATTTCCTCTGCTTCTTTTTGTAATGATTTGATAGATTCCAGTGTAAAATGAATCTAATTGATGTTGTACACTGATACATGAAACAGTGAATGCCACGGCTTTTGGGAGGCTGTTTGTTGCTGTAGGCTGTTAAATTGTTTTTAAGTGGCAGGAGGATGGCAAATGCAATTCAGGCCAGTGGCGTTTGGTCATTCCGTAAAATATCAGAATAAAATAGACAGATTTTTTGAGACCTACAAAACAAGTCCACAAGACAGAGACAAGTAGTTCAAGTAGTTAGAACTGAAGGGGTAAGGGCTGCTCAAGGACCAAAACAAGGGGGGGGGATGGTTGTGTCAATAATAGGCTCCGGTGCAGAAATCAACAACGCTGTCAAAAAGCCATGGCAAAAAGCCCCAGCCCCTTAACCTCCTGTAACTTTGGTCAATCTTTTACTGTCAGTTTAGGCCAGATGATTCTGATTTGTGATGCAATTTTGTATGCCACTGTAATAGAATTTAATTGATTGTGTCAAAAAAGGGTGAATGTGTGAAGGCCGAGCATTTAATGGAGAATGTTTAATGACGGTGCAATCCTCGATTCATCTGGCTGACATTGCATTCACCAACAAATTAGATTTATTGTTTCATTTTTCCCCCCCATACTTTTAAGGAGGAAAGGAAAATTCTTTCAGAGTGCTCAAATGTCCTTCGTCAACCCGCCACGTTGTATTTCTCCCCGGCTCTATTGAGTGGATCGACCAATGATGTGATGAGCCAAGCCTGCAAACACTCTCCGCAAAATGGAAAAAGAAAAAAGGAACATTTTTTTGGTCACTTCATAGATGCAACTTGATTCAGTGGCCTTGTGTATGCTGTGGTATTGCCTGTTCACCTCATGAAGCTCTTTTCTGCATGGAAACAACAATTCGTGCAAACTCAAATGGTGAAAATAGCTTTAGGGGGACTCGTTGTACTTAATTGTTTGGTTTTTTTGTCTGCTGATCTTTTATACTTTGGGTTGGAAGCAGAAGTTATTGTCAGTATTTGAGAAACGTACCCCAGCTCATGTATGTAGAGTTTATAAGATCATCTAAAGTTTACAGATATATAAGTTGTTCAGAATAAAAGTTCCCACTTTTTCCCATTTGGAGCTCCCAATGTGTGAAGATGCAGAGCACAGCTTTAATGTACCATTCTGCAAAAAAAAAAAATCATCTGTCTTGTCATCTTCTGTTCCTTCAATGAGCCTGTCTGAAAATTTATATTTCCTTTCAGTCTATGTTGGCGTTCCTACTGGGGCAAGGAGTACCATATATGTTTCAGAATTCGAGAAGTGTCTCAAGATGTTTATATTTCTCTTGGTACCTTTAGTTGGATGGCAGGCTGTAGTCTTTTTGTCAAATCATTTGTGTGTGTGTGTGTGTGTGTGTGCGCGCACGTTTCCAGCTGAGTAATAAAAGGCAGAGAGGCACTATTACTGTCACACACACAGAGATGCCTTTTCTGCTCCACTTAACATGCGGATCTTAGGCTGCACAAATTGACAATGGAGGTTACAGCACACAGTGCACATCTCCCTTCATGCTTACACACAGTCTCTCTCTCATTAGTAATCACCCTCACTCCCAAGCATACATACACATGTGCATTTGTACTAAAATATAAAAAGCACTCACACTCAATGTTGCGTGCATGCACATGCATAGGCATGCAGTACAAACACATACTCACAACGCACGCTGTGTCGTATGAATTTTGGAATGGAGGCACGGCTGGGTGGCAGCCAGCATATCGCTGTGGAAACCCAGCAAGTGATGGCGATGCATTTACATATTTATTATTTCATTTCAGCTTTCGAATTCCCACTTCCAACAAACCTGCTCACACACACACACACACACACACACACACACACACACACACAGA